>JAOPJL010034733.1:0-10899 GCA_027123545.1 Trisopterus esmarkii | reverse complement strand
TCATACCCCACCACCCTCATACCCCTCCACCCTCATACCCTCTGCACCCTCATACCCCTCCACCCTCATACCACCTCCACCCTCATACCCCTCCACAGGAGGCCTTACAGATACCCCTCCACCCTCATACCCCTCCACCCTCATACCCCTCCACAGGAGGTCTTACAGATACCCCTCCACCCTCATACCCCTCCTACCTCATACCCCTACACAGGAGGCATTACAGATACCCCTCCACCCTCATACCCCTCCACCCACATACCCCTCCACCCGCATACCCCTACACCCGAGGCCTTACAGATACCCCTCCACCCTCATACCCCTCCACCCTCATACCCCTCCACCCTCATACCCCTCCACAGGAGGCCTTATAGGATCCAGAGTCCATTGGGTTCATATGTAACTCTCAGGGTATAGTACTATAGTAGTGTGTGTCCAACTCTGTGACCATGCAGACGCTTGGACGAGTCGTGAGCCTGTTGAAGTTCTGCGTTGCAGTTTTCAGTACAGTATTGCAATTCACCGCTGAAACTCTAGGGGCTGTGGGAATGAGACGTTGGCTGACCAATGACAGTCCTGCGGTCTCCATCGTTCTGGGGCTACAGAGAGCACTTTTATCATAACCTAAGCTTTACTTTTACTCTGGGATTCTTGAATCAGCCAGAACAGCTTTGGGGCCAGCCTGATCTGCAGAGCGACTTTAGATCGCTTGTAGATTCTGCTGAAAATGTAAGAATGTAAGAATCCCAGAGTAAATGTGAAGCTTAGGTTATGATAAAAGTGCTCTCTATAGCCACTCAGAACGATGGAGACCGCAGGACTGTCATTGGTCAGCTAACGTCTCATTCCCACAGCCCCTAGCGTTTCAGCGGTGAATTGCAATACTGTACTGAAAACTGCAACGCAGAACTTCGAAAAGTCCACGACTCCGTCGAAGCGTCTGCGTGGTCAGGGAGTTGGACACACAGAGCGCTATACCCTGAGAGTTACATATGAATCCAAATGGACCACATATTTAAGCATGTGTTGCAAGATGCAATATTAAGGCTAAGTGTGACAGTTTCTCTCCAGAAATTGAGAATAAAATAAAGTGATACCTCAGTTATTACATTACTGGCTCAGTTATTACATTTTCAAAGGATTTTTTTTAGGGCAATAACGTTATAACCAGCCAATAACATAACACATTATTACATTATTGGCAAAAAGTTATTACATTATTGGCTCAACAACTTTATTACATTATTGGCAATTTAGTACGTTATTGGCTTTATTACATTTAAATGATTACATTTTTTGGCCGTTATTACATTATTGGTTGCTACAGGGCCTCTTCTTATCAAAGCCCCCCCCTCACGGTGACGTGAGCCAGACCTCTCCCTCTCTCTCTGGGGGCCTCTTATACGTAAATGAGGCGATCAGAGGTTCATCTTTTGAAAGCATGTGCCATGAAGAGAGACACAAGTCCCTCGGGATGTAAGCGTTCGTTGACCGAAGGAGGCCAGGTAATATTAATAAAGTGTTTAACGCTTGGCTCTACTGTAACACTATTTACCTTATATACTTATATACTGACCCTTAATATCTGAGTGAACTGAGAACTATACTGATGACTACAGAGGGATAACTGTGTCAGTGGTCGTGGTCAGCCTAGGGCCTGCTTTTGACCCAAGGAAACCCCGTTCTAGGAGGTTCTATGTATGAAAAAGGGACAGGGCCGCCTGCTGACTCGCTTTCACTGACTAGGTGATGACTCGGCTACCATATATCCCCCCTTTGGAGATTACTAAGGCCCACACATCCCTGAATCAACCTGTATTACAATTTTACGATCTAGATGAACCCTCGGTTACCCTTCCCTAACCCAATTTTATAAAACACAAAATTAGAAACATTACATTCAACATCATAATATTTAAAAACATGGAATAGGTATTTCCAGGTACAACGTCTTTGTACAGAAACATCAGCCGATGTGTTTCTGTCTTGTCTCATCAGACAGGCACTTGTCTTCTTTCCATCTGTGTGTCCATGGTCCAGTTCTTTCTTGTGAGGTGTTCCAGTCCTTTGTAATGCCGTCATTACTGCTGCTCCATGGGGGAAGATGCTGGGTCTGTGCGTGGCGCCCCGGCCTCTATGCCTCTTGGGGTCGTTCTTCTGCGTTCTTACCTCTGCGTGGAACCTTCCAGAGGGGAAGGCTCCACGGTTACAGTGTCAACCCCTCAGCAGTAGGCGGGGCGGGACGGGTCGCCACGGCTGGTCCTCCTCCGTCGTACTCTCCGGGTCTATCGAGTCCTGTGAATGACACAAAACCAGAATGCCGGTCATACCTGACCGGCATCTGAGGACCACCAACAGTTTTCATGACATATCCCTGAAGTATAGGCATGCAGCATTACCCCACAATCATAAGTGTGCTGACTATAGTGGCTAAAACAGTAACTATTTTGTTACCCAACAGTTGAACAAACTACGCAACTTCACCAAGGCCAGTGTAAATGAGGTTATAACACAAAAATTCAAAATGAACTTAATTAGGTTTTCTGGATAGTGGCTGGGGTGGCAGGGTGAACAGGCATTGGATGTGGTTCCAAGGATGTGGTGGTTGTCGTGCAGTGGTTGAGATGGTACCATGTGGTGTTCCCTTCCACTTGGGTAACTGTAGGTGTTGCTCTGGTGTCTTTGATTTCTCCTTCTCTCCTGGGCTTGTTTCACTTTCTCCTGAACACCCTGGTCCATGGTCACCAGGCTCCACCCCCCTTGGTAGGTCCTCTTCTGGTTCTGGAATCCTGCTTTTACTGCTCTCCTCTCCCTCCGTGGCCAGGACACGCTTCCACCTCCCTCCCTGCTCCTCGCCCCACCCTCATCACGGGCAGTCCTCTGAAGTGCCTGTCCCCACGTCTCCTGGACTCCCCTTTGTCTCAGTCCTCTCTGCTCTGTTCAGACTATGCTGGCACCATGGAGGCCACCGCTCAGGTCCCGTTGGTCCTGCTGGACTGTCTCTGTGTCCAGCAGACCGTCCTCTAGCTCTTCAGGTGGACCTCCCATGGTCTGTAACTTAATATCTTCTGATGTAGGGGAGTCGTGACGTGGGGTATTTGCACTGGTTGGGCCACTGGTTGGGCCACTGGTTGGGCCACTGGTCGGTCTGGAAGCAGGAGGAGGAGCTTCGTCCAGGTCCGGATCTATTCAACAAAACTAGATGCAGATGGGTTATCTTCCTCCCTACCCTTCTCCTTATCTTACCTTGCCTTACGTTCATGTCTTTCTTTTCCTTCCATTACACATACATGTCCCAATTTCTCCTATACATTTGTTAATTCACTTTGTTGCTGTTCTGAGTCAGACCATAAGAATAAAAAAAAAATCACAATATTAAAATTAGAATTTTCAATATTAGGCGACTCACTTCTGCTTTAAAATATTTCCATTCTCTAATTATGATGAACCCATGCCCCAAAAGGTGTCACAAAGACACACATTCCACCAGACAGAGACGCAGAATGTGAAAACTGATTTGTAATAGTGGAATTGCATCAACACAATTCAATAGTTAAATTTAATTACAGCAGCCGCACTTTCATATTTCCCCCCTTGCACACTGGTGAAAACCATGCGCATTAATGATTAATTTGACATTATTTTAGTAGTTTAACCTATTTTAACCGCAATAGTTTTCTTATATGAATGTTTATTACACAACCAGTGTGCTCGTGTCATGGTACACAAAACATACGAAACACACAAGACACAGAGAACATTTGGGCCCAACAAGCTTACTCTTAACACACAGACTATTCAAACCTAAATCAGAACCTGTTGAATATACTACTTCTACAACAAATCTATTATACACTATACAGACTACCGCACTTCCTCAGGGTCCTATAGGGCGAGTTCTCTTCCTCAGTTTGGTGAGGAGGAATTTTCCCTGAACTCCTAAAGAGTCCCCAGCGCTGGTTGACCCCTGGACGTCTGTGGGCGAGCGGTAGCGGAGATAACTGCTTCAAACTATTTCTAATTCCGAGTTCTGTTCTGGATTTCTGTACCCTCCCTTGTGGATTCAGTGGGCACCCATAGTAACCTTGAACCTTCCAGGGTCCTTTCTTGCCTCTGTTGTTCCTGCTGTAATCGGGGAAAGGTATTTAATTATTGGACAACTTACTTTGATGTGACCCTCCTTGTTACATTTCCATCATAACAAAGGCCCCTGTTGCTGGGTGTGTCTAGACCGTCTATACCAACCCTGTCTGTTACCCTAATCTGGATTCCCACCCCCCGGTGTGTATATAGCCAACAGCCAGAGCCACCAACCCCAAACCTGTTGGCTCCGGGGCTGCTGTGCTGAGGGAGAGGGTACCACAGGTAGAGCCTGTGGAACAACCCACTTTCTCTGCTTCCTGTCCTTGCCCTGACTGCCTTCCTCTTTAAACATTGCCATTAAGCATTTCTCTTTCCCTTTTCGCTAGGGCCTTCTTCCCCACATACAAACACATCAAAGGTTCCCTCTTTTGGCCATTTAGTGCCTGTTCTAGCAGTCCTCTACCACCATTCTTCCGAGATCTCCTTTATCTCAGCCCTATTTAACACATTTGTTACCCAATATCTCCACTGCTGTTGATGGCATGGCTGTTTATCTATTTAGGCTGGATTCCCCGTTTGCAAATATGTATAACTCAAATTTACTCCTCCAAACTTTAATTTGGCTCTTCTGAGTCTTGACTATAACCAACCGGCCCTCTCCTATGAGAGGCGTTGTCGTAGAATACAAAAATAAGTTTTGACTTTTTACAATGACAAACACCGATTCCTGGCTACACAGACCTTCTCGTCGTATTATTCCAAACATATAACCTTCATTATTTTCTACCATACTAGCAAGACGAGGATGGTGGAAGATGTGATTTGTATAGTGTTAAGGTAACTCAGTAGTCAGCGGAATCACTTCCTGAATAGCCACTTCCGATTTGGCTGGAAGTTGTCACGTTATTTATGTGGGTGCACGGGGTGTGTTCTTCTTCCCCCGTGTCGTCCTGTTATGGGGTATGTTCCTGTAATTGCCCCACAGGAATTGGTTCCCAGACAGGTACGGGGCGTGGCTAGCTGGGCTGGGCACTGCAACGAGGCACACCTGAATCTCATCATCATCACGCACCTCTTCTTAAGCCTGGTGGCGACTTCTCGTCGGCGCCAGATTATTCTGGTTATTATAATATTATTATTAGGGGGTCCTACAAAATCCGTAGGAACCCTTTTGTATTTGTTTGTATTATTAGGGGTCCTACGACATCCGTAGGAACCCTATTATATTAGTTAGTATTATCTTCTTTTTTTTTCTAGACAAATTAGGCCATGTCTCAAACGACATGGTCAACATTTCTACAAGATTGGTATGCTGATGGGCCAGAATGAACTATAGGAGGCGCTATAACAAGCCTTTTAAGTGCAACATACTCAACGGGCTGCAATTTCCACTCGGAAATATGCATGAAACTTGTTATACATGTACCATTCGTCAAGATGAACAACTTTCACTCTTGCAGTCAGACCATTTGGATATAGTGCAGTGACCACAACTTGACCAAACACACACACACACACACACACACACTTCTTTTCGGTGCCGAAAGTGGTTAAAGCTGCAAACTTGGCACACATGTACCAGGTGACTGTGGAACAATATGGTGTTAAATTCATAGCAATAGGCGTAATATGGCTATTAAGAGGAGATTCCATAGTATACCCATGCCATTTGAAGACTAAATCTGAAAAAACAACCAAAAAACATTTGTCTGAAGTTCTCCCTTCTGAACCACGGCCTCTCCACAAGGCAGGCTTTGGGCCTTGAAGGGGTACTACGGTCATTCTGTTGGTCATACGGTCAAACTCTCGGTCACTGTCGGTCATACTGTCGATTATACGGTCATACTGCCGGTCATACTGTCGGTCATACGGTCATACTGTCGATTATACGGTCATACTGCCGGTCATACTGTCTGTCATACAGTAGTACTCCTTCATGGTTGCTTGCAACTATATTTGTTGTAATGCGTAATTACATTTGGGATTGTTAGTTGTTTTTGTCTCACAAATCCTTCTGATAGCAAACGATTTTGCGATCAGCAAACAAAACTTTACCAGACTGGCCTTGCACTGGTTTCACCTCAGGATAGATAGTTTCCAGTCTTTATTGTAGCTGCTTTTCCTCTTCTTAGCCGTACGGGTCGTGCTTTCCTTCATGTCTCGTGCTGCATGCCATGCATTCTGACCTAAGTTTGTCTTGTTGGTGGGCGTGCCCTAAACCTGCGTCCGCGTCCAGTTTGATTGACAAGATCAAACAGCCCGCCCTCCCCCCTGATGACAGCCCTCACTGCTGTCTCCACACAGCTATTTGATAAATTCCAGATTATAAAGCACGCATTTCAAAAATGAGTCTGACTGTCAATAACAATGCGGGACAACGTCTCAATTTGCAGGACGTGTGAAAATTAATGGAATGTGTGACTGTCTGGTCACCCTACCCAGGCCTCTTACCGCCACGGAAACCAGCTCTTGATGACACCTTGGTGGCATTTGTCTCATCGCTGAAGCCTTTATCATTTTCCCTGGGCACCTCCGTCAACTGCGGACGTGTGTGTGTGGTGGGGGGGGGGAGAGGGGGGCTTATTGGTGCCGCTCTGGCAATCGCCATGGTGACGCCAGCCGACCTTGAGAAGTAATTTGGGTCAATCAATATGAACCGAAGGGACAAGGTTTGAGTGTGTGTATATGTGTGTGTGTGAGGGACCGGCGTGGTCACCCCATGTATTCCGGATACGGCCAACCAGATTGGAGAGTGAGACGAGGGCAATACCAAAAAGTGAAGTTTTATTCACTTCCCAGAAACAAACTGAACAATTAATAAATATAAATCAATGGTACCAAAAATACAAATGAATAGGAGAAAAGCTGTTGGCAATTTGCTAGCAAAAATACACCATAATTTAGCCTATAGGATTTTCTTTCTTACACTCCCAAACAAATAATGCGACATCCCTTAAATAGGCCACCTAATTAGTCACAGGTGGACCAATCAATTCCCATTAGGCCGTACCATGTGTCAGGGGGGACCATTTCAAACATACCAGTCGAACTGTCCTTTCGCTGGAAGTGAGAAAGATTTCACTTTCTCACAGACCCTTCTATAGTAAATTGCAGATTGCTATTTGCACAACAGCCTTTGGAGTTTAGAAATGTGATTGGCAGTTTGTTCTGTGTGAACACCAAGGGAGGGAATTCAGGAAGAGTGTGCAAGATATAGAGAATTGTGTGTAGTGTTGTGACAAATGTGTAGTTTGGAATAGGAATCTGAGTCTAAAGCAGAAAATGTGCTTAGAGTTCAGCAGAATTGGTTTTGCAGTTGGTACATGAGTTTCAGGTTATGCCTGATGTCTGATGTTCCAATTAATGTGTTTAAACAATTGTGAAAAACTGTAATATCCTAAATAATGATAACCATAACGAGAATAACGATGTTCATCATCATCACCATTATCAACTTTCTCATAGAGTCATACTACTCAATGTCTGTATTTATCTACTGTCATGTCTTTCTTCTGTGACCCTTCTATAGCAAATGCAGATTGCTAATTGCACAACAGCTTTTGGAGTATTTTGAAAAACTGTAATGGTGATGATGTTTAACATCATTATTCTCATTATGGTTATCACCATTATTTCGGATATTATCCATCTTATGGTGGAAATGTACTGGATATAAGTATTGACCCTCATGGGTATGTGTGTATGTATATATGTAGGTAAGTGTATGCATGTATATGCAAACACACTGTATGTATGCCATTTGTTTGTTACTCTTAAAAATGTGAGAAGGGGGGGCTTGATATAAGCTGAAGCTTCTCTACCTACCCTTTGGTAACAACCAATAACAATGCATTAATTTGTTCATTCATTCATTCATTCATTCAGATGTTTTGTTTACAGTATTGCCTATTTTCTGTTATCTCTTTCATGTCATCCTGTTTTCATCCTGTTTTCTGTGATTTACAGTAGATTGCACATTTTGGATACAAATACAGTATTTGTTGTTACTGTAAAGTATTGTGTGTTGTTTTCTATTTGAGTGTACCTAAAAACATTAGATGGCAGATGACACCCAACAGGTGACAGTGTAACACTGAACCTGAAAAGCATAATTCTACTGATGAAGCATTCATACTAGTGTTTTCCATTCTGCACACCAGTGTTCAATGGGTGATTAGAAATGTCTACTCATATGATGTATGTGTTTGTCATTTGAAAGTAAAATACCATTTAGTGAAGAGTTGTCACTGTTTTGAGGGCAAAGCTTTTGCTTTTGCAAGAGAAGTGTAGGATTTTGTATTTTGTGTGTGAGTTTTGAGATTTGTCTTTAGGGTTTTGAGAAATATATCCGAAATATATCCTAAACACATGTTACTATACCTTAAACAAAATTGCTGCTTTGCACCTTAGTTGCAATTGTGCAACACACTTGCTCCTTTCTGCAACACACTTGCTCCTGCACACTACAAACTATTTCATACAAAGGACACTTTGTTCAAAAAAATCTCAGCGTACCATTGGGAAAACACATCTATTCAAAATGCAAAACACATTGGGTCATTGAAAATACTTAGATAGACACATGCAAACACTTTTACAACACAGTTACAAAACTGTGTTGTACACAACACACAAATCAACCAGCTTCAAAAAGGCCTCAGTTCAGCCATTTTGAGAACTTTGCAAGCATGGATGCAGGGAGAGCAAGAGGCAGAGGTAGAGGAGGAAGAGGAGGACAGAGACATAGAGGAGGAAGGGGTGGAAGAGGCAGAGGTAGAGGAGGAAGAGGAGGACAGAGACACAGAGGAGGACATGGTGGAAGAGGCAGAGGTAGAGGAGGAAGAGGAGGACAGAGACACAGAGGAGGAAGGGGTGGAAGTGGCAGAGGTAGAGGAGGAAGAGGAGGACAGAGACACAGAGGAGGACGTGGTGGAAGAGGCAGAGGTAGAGGAGGAAGAGGAGGACAGAGACACAGAGGAGGAAGGGGTGGAAGAGGCAGAGGTAGAGGAGGAAGAGGAGGTTTATTTTTGGTTTATTTTTGCTTACAGTTTTTTCAATTGCTTGAACACGTTTTGCAAAACTTGGCTCATTGTGTCAAAACTCAACACACACGCAAATAAGACAACACTCAGAAATATACCATTCACATCTACAGTAGGTCAAATTGAAACTGTGCTATTGAAACCTAACAATCCTTTGTCAAAATGTCACTCTGATGACAAAATGATACACACTTGTATCATATAAATACACTTTCAGATCGGCAGCAACGCACTAGTCTACTATATAAAACACTGCCTGAAGGCACGTTTTCACAACCAAAAAATCAAATACTCAGTACTGTACATTGCAGTACGGCACTTTACAGTACAGTAAATAATAAATGCGATACAGATACAGACTGTAAATAAGTCTGTATCCAACCTCCGATCAGACAAGAGGAGCTCATCTACAACAAAGCACAGCTCACCTGAGGCCTCTTTTACGCTCTCATGCATGATTGAAGTTTGAACAGGTGAACCAAATGTACTAAATGATGAGATTTGTACTTAGAGTTTTGCAAAAATGTGATTTAGAAAAAAAACTGAGTGAAAACGATATAATTGTGCTTAGAGTTTAGCAGTCTGGAGTCTTGTAGTTGATACATGAGCTTCAAGTTTTCAGAATTGTGTGCATAGTTCCAATTTTTGTGTGTATATAATCGAGAAAATCTGCTTCCCCACCACTGTGTGTTAAACCTATATCAACATTTGCTTCCCCACCTCTGTGTGTTAACCCTATATTAAGATCTGCTTCCCCAAAACAGTGTTATCCTATATATAAACATCTGCTTTCCCCACACAGAGTATTCACCCTATATCCACATCAGCTTTGCCTAATAACCCTATATCAAATTATTCTTTAATCTGCATCACAACTCTATAGATCCTATTATTAATGTTCCAATGAAGTAATCAGCCACAGTTTGCTCATGGCTTCGAATCGCAAAGCTGGTCGGACCACCGATAGAGAACCAAGAACCCATAGAAGAGGCGTCTAGTCTCAGCCTCATGAGCTGAATACACCTGGGTCCAGCGGCTCCATTTTATCTGGTGCTCCTGGTGAACTGGCTTTATTCCTTCACTTGGTGGACAAATCAGAAGCTGTGGAATACCTCCAAGTTCACGGAACCTCCAAAAATGAAAATAGCAGCATGATTCCCAGAGCACAGAGGAAGAGTTAACAAGCTGACCTTTTGCTCATCTGACGGCCCGTAGTGTCTCCTAGTGTTCCTGGAACAATTCCTGATTCCTCCCTTGGAAATATGTGGGACGGCTTTCTAGCTCTATATATACAGGTAGTAGCAAAATAATGAGGTGCTTGCGACTTGAGTTGGGGTATTCTCTTCACTGCTGTACTGCCAATAGGAGCTGAGGGTTGTCGGGATAGGCCAGCATGATTAAGAGACCAATGGACCAAGCTCAGGTAAGATCTGACCCATATCCTTCCCTCAACCCCAGTGACCCTCTATTAAATCCTCTCAGCTGATTTGTTCATCACCCCTTCTTTTAATTGATCTTTCTTGTGTGATTTTATTTCTGTGTGTGTGTGTGTGTGTGTGTGTGTGTGTGTGTGTGTGTGTGGGGGTGTCTGCACATGTGTGTGTCTGCGCATATGTGTGTCTATGCGTGCATGTGTGTGTGTGATTGTGTGTCTGCGCATGAATGTGTCAGAAATGTGTGTGTGTGTGTGTGTGCAAGCCGGAGTGTGTGTGTGTGTGTGTGTGTGTGTGTGTGTGTGTGTGTGTGTGTGTGTGTGTGTGTGTGTGTGTGTGTG
>JAOPJL010034712.1:0-10935 GCA_027123545.1 Trisopterus esmarkii | reverse complement strand
GTAAAGGTAATGTCAGGTCCTTAAAGAGTAAAGGTAATGTCAGGTCCTTAAAGAGTAAAGGTAATGTCAGGTCCTTAGAGTAAAGGTAATGTCAGGTCCTTAAAGAGTAAAGGTGATGTCAGGTCCTTAGAGTAAAGGTAATGTCAGGTCCTTAAAGAGTAAAGGTAATGTCAGGTCCTTAAAGGGTAAAGGTGATGTCAGGTCCTTAAAGAGTCAAGTCAAGTCAAGAGATCTTTATTGTCCCCGGAGGGCAATTTGTAGTGCAGCCAGCAGCATAAGACAACAGTAAAAACCAAGTACAACAGTGACACAACATACGCTAATAATAGAAATAGCAATAAAATACATACACAGGACAACAATTAACAATAGTTAATAAAATAGATAAAACAACCAATAAAGTGCAACCATGCCATCCTGGAAGAAACAGGATTTAAAGTGACCACAGTGCTGTCAATTGTTAAGAAGGCCAATGGCCACTGGAACCCAGGTATTTTTAAATCTGTTGGTCCTGCATCTTGGCACATGAAATCTGCGTCTGGATGGGAGCAGTTTAAATTCAGGTGCCAAGGGATGGCTAGGGTCGGTCAGGACGAGTCTGGCTTTATTCAGGGCCCTAGTTTTGTACAGCAAGGAAATGTCTTTCAGTGGAGCACCAACAATTTTACTGCACACTCTGACTATGCCCTGAAGTCTGTTGCGGTTCTTCAGGTTAATTGACCCAAACCAGCAAATAAAAGCAAAAGTCAGGACAGATTCGATAAAACAAGAATAAAACATTTCCATGAATTTAGAGTCCATGTTTATGTTCCTGAGCTTGCGGAGAAAGTACATGCGCTGGTTGGCCTTTTTACACACTGCATCAATCTGATGCTCAAAGGACAGCCTGTCATCAATTACTGTCCCCAAATATTTATACTGCTGGACAGATTCTACGGCTTGGTCGTTGATCGACAGGGGGACAGTGGCTGGGCGGGACTTCCTAAAATCAATGGTCATTTCCTTCGTTTTTGAGACATTGATGGTGAGGAAAGACGATTTACACCACTGGATAAAATCCTCCACTACAGGGCCGGGCACCGGGTCATCATGGCTGAGGAGGGACACGATCACTGAATCATCAGCGAACTTTACAATGTGGCGTTTCACGTGTGAGCTCCGGCATGCATTCGTGTATAGGACGAATAAGAGAGGGGAGAGGACGCATCCCTGAGGAGAGCCGGTGGAGGAGAAGAGAACATCGGACAGAACGCCATTGGCCCTGACCCGTTGTGATCTGACAGTTAAAAAATCCATCAGCCAGTAAATAAGACTCCTGTCGATATTATAATTTAAGAGACGCTCGGCTAAAATATGGGGCTGGATACAGTTAAAGGCAGATGTAAAATCAATAAAAAGCAGACGAACAAAGCTTTTGGCCTCTTCTAAATGCGCCACAATCATATTAATAAGAGTGATTATTGCATCATCGACCCCCCTCCCTGCCCGGTACGCAAACTGGAGAGGGTCCAAGTTTGCCTGCACAGTGTTCATGAGCTCGTCTTTCACAATCCTCTCAAAAGACTTCATTACCAAGGAGGTAAGAGCAACGGGTCTAAAGTCATTCAGTGTCTTTGTGCATTTATTTTTGGGCACGGGGACAATAATTGAGTCCTTCCACAGGCGGGGGACACTGTGAGTCTGGAGTGACCAGGAGAAAATAAAGCTGAAGATTCCTGCCAGCTGTTCGGCGCAGTTCCTCAAGACCCGACCTCCAATCCCATCAGGACCTGGACTTTTCCTCTCCTTTACCCTCTGGAACACTCGCTGTACCCTCTCCTGGTCAACATGCACCGTCACAGTGCTGTCCGGCACTGGCGTAGCGCTCATGAACGCAGACAGTTCATTGCTAAAATCGTGGACATTAAAACGGTCTGAATAAATATTTAATTCATTTGCCAGGTCGTGATCAGACATCACATTTAGGGAGATATTACTCTTATGGGGCTGCGTCCCCAGCAAGGATTTCACCCCCTCCCACGCAGGGCGTGCACTGCCAGTGCTGAACAGGTTCTCCACCCTATCCTTATATTGCTGCTTGGCAAGTTTTATTTCTTTCCTGACCTGCTTCTGTAACTCCTTGTATGTATCCATATCACCTATGTTAAAACTTATGTTTCTCTTGTTAATAGTGTTTTTGACTGATTTTGAGACCCATGGCTTATTGTTAGGAAAAATGGAGATAGATTTTTTATGGATACATAACTCCTCACAAAATTTAACATAGTCAGAAACCGTCTCTGTAATTTCATCCACAGTCTTGCACGAATTTTTAAACAAGTCCCAGTCCGTGCAAGCGTAGCAATCCTGGAGCCGCCCGATAGACTCCTCCGTCCAGACCGGAACTAATCTTCGTTCCGGCTTGTGTCTCTTCAGGACGGATTTGTAGGACGGAACCAAATAGACAGTGTTATGATCTGACGCACCCAGTGAAGCTCTCCGGAGGGACTTGTAAGCTCCTTTTATGGAACCATAGCACAGATCCAAACATTTATTAAGTCTCGTTGCACATGTCACATACTGGTGAAAGTTCCCCAGGTGTTTCCCTGGTTTACAGTTATTAAAATCACCCATAATAAAGTTAGGAGCGTCTGGCGATAAAGCTTGTAGCTGTAGCACTGTGCGAGTGATAGCCCGAACAGCATTGTCCACATTAGCTTTAGGGTGAATATATACCAGTGTGACAAATAGCTGAGTGAATTCCCTTGGTAGATAAAAGGGCCTAAGCGAAACAGAGAGAAGTTCGATGTCCGGAGCACAAAGACTCTCCCTGACAATCACATTTCCACACCAGCTCCGATTGACATAGAGAGCCAGTCCCCCTCCCAGGGACTTGCCGGTCACTGTGGGGTCCCTGTCCAGGCGAACAGGCTCTCCAAAACCGTCGATCCTCAGGTCGGACTGTGAGTCGTGATCCTTGAGCCAGGTTTCTGTGATCGCGAGGAGGCAAGCATTTTTATACTCCTCCAGAAACTTGTTAGCTTGGAGCTCATCCACCTTGTTGCAGAGAGACTGGACGTTGGCAAGCATGATGGTCGGCAGGGGGATACGGCGGTGTCCCAGCCTTTTAAGGCGCTGGCGAACTCCACCACGTCTGCCCCTTTTCCTCACGCCTGTCGGCTTGGATGACCACCCCTGGCCTCCCGTGTGATCCCGCCGGATGATCTCCGCGGGGGGGACTGCCGATGAGTCCACAACTCCTTCTCCGGAGCTGCGGAAGCGTAGGAGAAACTCCCGGCCATACTGGAGCGGCTCCCTCTTTTCACAGAGTCCGCACATAAAGTGGAATAAAAGTATCCATAGGACAGCGAGGCCCGTCAAACTAAGGTGAAGCATAGTTGCAGATTATCACTTGTGAATCAACTTAAAGTGAGCGTTAGTAGCGACATAAAAACGACGAAACAGGTTAAAAAACCACACACACAAGGGAGCTGCTGCTGCTGCGTGTCGCCATTACCAGCGCCACGTGAGTAAAGGTAATGTCAGGTCCTTAAAGAGAAAAGGAAGCCTTCACTGTCCCAAACACCCTTAAACACGGCCACATCCTCCTTCTTTGCATAGCAGTTCTACTCAAACCGTAGATGGGCTCTAACAAGTGACTTGAAAATTGACACACGGTCAGGTCTCTGGCCTCCATCTATCCTTTCCCTCCTGCTTAAATAAATGGCCATCTTGGCTTGACCAAAAAGAAAATTCAGGAGCTTGCCTTTCTTCTTCTTGTTTTTCCTATAGGAGAAACCAAATATGAACAACTGTTTACTAAATTGTTCTTTGAACAAAGACAAAATGGACCTCAGGTTTTGGAACAGTGGAATCAGTCGTGAACAGTCAACAAAGCAGTGAAAAATGGTTTCCCTCAGGTTACAGAAGAGACACTTATCTGACACACTAGGGTTTAGAATAGAGACAAATGCATTCACTGCTATGATTCCATGTAAAACACGCCAATGCAGGTCCCCAATGTTTTTTGTGACTGGAGCCTTGTACAGAGTACTCCATGCTGGTTTGACCACAGCTTTTGCTCTGAGATGGTCCCTCCAGGGAGTGTCAGTCTTGCCTTTAAGTTTTTCCTAATTTAAGGCTTTCACACATCCCATGTAAAGGGACTTTCCACTTGCAGAGTCTATGGACATCCACTCCTGCCTGTCCAGCAGAGGACCCAAAGCCTCACAGTCCTTCCCAAAAGGCCGGATGCATATCTTAGGGAAAGGGTCACTATGATCAGGTGTTAAGTCTCCTTTAAACCATCCAGTCAGAAGAGCTCTGTCTTCTGAGGACAAGGCCTTCTTAAAACCGTCCAGTCTAAGTCCCACCACACGTGTGGATCGGACTGCCAGTCTTCCTGCCACGTTTTCTGCATTGTCCACCTGAGCACCAGCCAGCTGCAACAACTCCTGGACAGTTGTTATCTCCTTCTCCTTCAATAATCCAGTCATGTTTGGCACCTCCTCCCATGCAGCCGCTAGACGAGCCCCCTTTAGAATGGGCTCCCTTAGCAGCCAGTACAAAGAGGATGTGGCTTCTAAGCAACCAGCCTCCATCACACTCCATGTTTTCACAACACTTAGATAAAAAGGTGGTAAAACATTTAGATTGAAGCAAGAACAGTCCAGAGAAAACAACGTTTTTTCCAAAACCTAAACCTCCAACCCAACCAAAAACAATTCCAGCTGCTTGTCTCCACGGCAGATTTTGTGGTCCGTATAGAAAGCTTTGTAAAAACTGTAACCTGAAAGCTGCTTTCCTGCTTGCTAAACTTGCTATGCCCTGTCCTCCCTCTTCTTTAGGTAGAAATAATATGCTTTGTGGGACCCAATGGAGCTTGTCCCAAAAAAAATCAACAATAATACTCTGCAATCTCCCCAAAAGACCTGCAGGAGGCTCCAACACAGCTAGCCGGTGCCACAGAGAAGAGGCCACCAGGTTGTTAATAATGATTGATCTGCCTCTGTATGACATCCTGGGCAAGAGCCAGCGCCACCTCCCCAGCCTGCCCTCCATCTTCTCCACCACTCCCTCCCAGTTCCTTTTCTCTGCAGAGTCATCACCCAGGTGCACTCCCAGATACTTGATGCCATGTCTTTCCCAGAAAATCCCATCAGGTAACTTAGGTAGCCTCCCATGCCAATTTCTACTTAAAAGAGCACTGCTTTTAGCCCAGTTGACCTTAGATGAAGACATATTTTCAAAGGACTCTGTAATCTTCATTAATTTTCCACATCACCATCATTATTTACTGCCACAATAATATCATCAGCATATGCCGACAGATGCAACGGTACACAATTTACAGACAGTTTTACCCCACTCAAGGCTTTCCTTATTTTTGACAAAAAGGGTTCTATAGCTAAGGAGTATAGCATGCCTGACAATGCACATCCCTGGCGAATACCTCTCTTGATTGCAAAAGAGGCAGTTAAGCCACCATTTATTTTGAGCATGCTTTCAATTTGATTATAGAGGACTTTAATCTTGTTGGTAAAAACAGGAGAGAAACCAAAAGCACCCAACGTTTCCCAAAGATACTGATGTTCCACTCGATCAAAAGCTTTCTCCTGATCTAGGGAAATCAGACCGAAGTTCAAGCCTAAGGTTTTGGAGATCTGTAGGTAGTCTCTTATTAAGGAGATGTTGTCTTTTAGCGACCTGTCAGGGACACAGTAAGATTGGTCGATATGAATTACATTTCCAATTACTCTTCTCAGACGGTTTGCTAGTGCTTTTGATTAAATTTTATAATCCGCACATAGCAGACTGACCGGCCTCCAGTTTTTAATTTCTGACAGGTCTCCCTTCTTAGGTAGCAGAGTGAGGACTGCCCTACGACAGCTTAGAGGAAGCTTTCCTGCAGCCAAGCTGTCATTTATGACTTCTAGCAAGTCCACCCCGATCGTGGACCAAAAACACTTATAAAAATCCACAGGTAGACCATCAATTCCTGGGGCTTTCCCATTAGCTGTGCTCATGAGCGCCCCCTGCAATTCCTGCAGAGACAGTGGTTGCTCTAAGTTAGCATTGTTATCTTCTGACAACTGAGGGAGCTGGTCAAAAAACAACTCTCCTGTCTGGTCAAACTCAGTGTACTCACAGTTATAGAGCACTGTGTAAAAATCCACAGCCCTCTTTCTTATATCATCCGACTGAGTGAGCTCTATGCCGTCAGCTGATTGAATACAATGAATTATTCTGTTTTGGCCATTCTTTTTTTCTAAATTAAAGAAAAATTTTGAAGGAGCATCCATTTCTACTAGGTTTCTAAACCTAGATCGGACCAATGCACCCTGGGCCCTTACTCCCAGCAGGTCTGCCAAAACAGCTTTTTTGTCTTTGAAAGCTTTAAGATGTGATTGGTCTCCAGTAGAATTACTCAATTCCTGGAGCTCCAAAATACTGGTCTCTAGGTTTGTAATAGATTGAGCCGCCTCTTGAATAACATTTAAGTTGTACTGTATACAAAACTGCTTAACCCGCACCTTTCCTAAGTCCCACCATTGCTGGAGGGATGAATGTTCATGCTTCTTACACCTCCATTCTTCCCAAAGAAAGGTTAAGCATTTCTTAAAAGTACAATCATTCAAAAGTGAGATATTAAAGTGCCAATAGGCACTTTTAGGTTTAACCCTGTTTATAAAAACAGTTCCCACCAACAAAAAATGATCTGAGAAACCTACTGGACTCAAAAAACTTTTTTAAAAAATCTGCAAATGATGATTAAAACAATAAAAACGATCTAATCTAGCCAGAGTAATATAATTATCTCTGGCATGAGACCATGAATATTGCCTGCAGTTTCCATGTTTGGATCTCCACACATCACTCAACTCATAGGTTGCAATAATTCTTTTTAGAAACTTCCTTGACTGTAAATTTGGCTCCAAATGATTTCTGTCTAAATCATCCACAGTACAATTAAAATTACCCCCTAGGATTAGGAAATCAGTTTGAGCACAGCCTGAAAGAGTGTCTGCTAATTTATTTAAAAAACAACATCTTTCTTGTGGGTTAACAGGGGCATAGACATTTAACAATATAAAAGTGTTTTTTTCATATCGTGCAGTGACTTTAAGAAGTCTTCCCTTAATAATTTCTTCACAGTCATACGATACTGGCAAAAAGTTTTTTGCAAAGAGAATTGCCACTCCAGCACTCACATTGCTATTGTGACTAAAAACGATATTGCCATCCCATTCTCGCTTCCACTCGACTTCAATGTCTGCAGTGTTGTGTGTTTCTTGTAAAAAATAAATGTCTATGCCTTTTATTTAAACAAAGCTCTTTTTTTAGCATCTCTTGCTCCATTTAAATTAAGAAATTAGATTCTAAAACTAGCCATAAGTACAAAAAGAGTAATGAAACAATAATCCTTATTCTTGGTCATTACTAATTTCTGTGTTCACGCTTTGCACAATCTTTCTAAGTCTATATACCTCCGTGTTCATAAGGCATCAGCCTTATGGACATCATCGCCTCTGTGTCTGATCAACCATTTAGCTGACTCGACAAACAAAGAGCGGTTTGGGAAAACCTCCCCTACATTGACAGCCCGTCATCCTTTCATCTTCTCAAGGAAACTACGAATTTGCTCCAAACTATAACCATTGGCTTTCTGACCATCAGCTAGAGATGAATCAGATGACTCTGGTTCACTTTCTGTGTCAGAGCCTCCATCTGTCTCACTAACCTGCACTAGCTTTTGGACCTTATCCCTTTTGTGATCTTGTCTTTCTCTTAGTTCTTGGCACTTTGAACAAATTGTCATCATCTCTTATTTTTGTCTCCCATTTTTGTTAAATCATCAACGTTCATTCCTTCTTCATCCCCTCCCTCAACACTAGTCTGAGTGGGTTCACTTATGACTATAGTAGAAGTAGAAGGCTGCCCTCCCTCCTGTTGAGTTTCTGTATTCGGCTGCTGGGCTGCAGCCTCCTCTGACCCCCCCCTCACTGCCTGCCTGCTCCCCTGTTTCAGCAGCCACTACCTCTGCCACTACATCCGGCCTCCCTTCTTCCATATCTACAATCTGTAGCTCAGCCTCTGCCACTACAGCTACTACTGTCTTTCTGCCTGTGCAGCCTGTGGCTTCTGAGCTTCACCCCCTGCCTCTTTTCTGGACAACCTGCCTTCTGAAACTCACTAAATGCTTTACATGAGCTGACTTACAGCCAGAGGAAAGAAATTTCATTGCTGACACAATTTGCCCATGACGGTATAGCTCCCTTTCCAAAGCCTGATTACTAATAAACTGAGGCAGATTGGATAGAATTACTTAACCAGCAGGAAAACACCAACATGCGTGTTTCTTAACACAATTCCCCGCTCCACCACGGTGTTCACTTTGTCCAGCGTGTCTACAAAAATAACGACCATGCTGTTCATCCTGGATGTGGCAAAACTGAAAAAACTGAAAAAAAAATTTCGTGCTCCACTGAACGAAATATAAACCCATGCAGTTTGAATGGGAGTATTTCTCAGACCATTTTCATGCTGGACTAAACGAAACAAGAGAGAGAGAGGGGGGGAGAGAGAGAGAGAGGCTTCAGAAGGGGTGTGTGCAGACAGTACAGTGCACCCTCTAGTTATATATATGGGTAAACGTAGTGTATTAAGGATACTCTGATTTCCCCGTTTGTTAGACCTCCTCAAAAACATTTTGTGCTCATGCTCATGAAAAATGAATCTATTGAATTGTGTCCCAGAGCATGATTGTCAGACTTATTTCGTGCTACACACAACGAAATTCAAACCATAGCCTTTCAATTGGGATATTTTCTTCGACTACAGAAGGGGTATGCACAGGCCTACAGTGCACCCTCTAGTTATGTATGCGTCAAAACAACAAATGCATCAAAGGGTAAATGTACTGTATTAAGGATACTCTGATTTCGCAGTTTTTTATAGCATGCCTCCTCAAAAACATTTTGCGCTCATGCTCACGAAGATTAATCTATTGAATTGTGTCCCAGAGCACGATTGTCCGACTTTATTCGTACTGCACAGAACGAAATATAAACCCGTCAATATGAATTAAATTCATAGAATTTCCGAGAGGATGGTCAATGGTCCGATACAGATCTCGTTATAACTTGAATTTATATCGATATAACGAGGAAGGATGTAATGATAGCGCCAAGAAAAGAAAGGCTACATGGTTATAATAATTTTAATATCATTAACTTATAAAGTGTGTAACAAGACAAAGAGACGATCTAGTTGCGAGTCTGCAGAGACTGACTTTTACCGAATACGGCCTATAACCGTATACATAAATCTAGTCTAACTATAATATACTGTACGTATAGCATCGTTTTTATATTATAAATATTTTAATATTGTCTGGTTATACAACCACACTTCCACATTGGTGGAAGTGGATTGGCAATGGTCAAATACAGATCTTGTTATAACGATAATTGAATAAAATGCCATATGGTCTAATTATAATATTATAACAAAATAATTGTATATATATATATATGTGATAAAGTGTTGCGACCCTGTACACAGGGGTTCTGGGTTCCGGGGGTTGGCCGTCAATCAACCCGCTCTCTGCCAACCACGGGAATGCATGTAATGTTCATGCGTATGTTTGTGGTTGGTGGAGGAGCCGGTTGGGACAGGCTGACCCTGCGATGAAAATTTTCAAAAAACCAATATATTGCTACCTTTTAGTCATATAGGCTTTGCCATCCTGCTTTTCCACAGTGTCGTCTACATATTGACCTTTGTGCTTGGTTCAGCCACCTCACCAGTGAGCGATGTCGTCAAAATGTTAACCCATGTGCTCTGGTCAGCTGTCAGCTACCTTCCTCCTCAGAGTAAATCAAAATGTTTACCTTAGTGCTCTGGTCAGCTTTCCTACCTTCCCCTATGGCATCTAAATCAGTTTCTCTGTTTTTATGTGTCTTTTAGCTAGGTGCTGTCTTTCTTGGCCAGGGCTCATTTGTAAAAGAGACTACTGTCTCAATGTGAATACCCTGGTAAAACAAAGGATTAATAATAATATAAATGTAAACCCTTCTCTATGGGTAGCCGGCCGACCTTCCTTAGAGACAACCAATAATGTTAACCTTCGTACTTGGGTAAACCAATCGCAAGGGAGAAGACATCCTTTTAGGCACTCTTCTGCTTGATAAGAACACAGGCAACTCTGTGTCTTGGGTAAACATTACTTGATTTGATTATTGACATCTACAATGTGGGGAAGATCTGAAACGCCATAAATAACTCAACTGTCAAACTCCTGTATGTCTGGACTCAAACTGCTAGAGAGGAGTCTAATGTATGCATGAATTAAACCTAGGTTAATTGTTTACAAGTATCGTGTGCTTTTTTGCTTTTAGAAATCTCATCTGTCCTAGACGCAATATCTGTTAAAGGAAATTGCAACGACCCGTTGCTTGGTTACTTGTTTATGTGTTTTGTTTGGGTATCACGGAGTGAGATATGTCATGTTAGTGTGTGTGGAGTTACCGTTTGGAGTTACCGTTAGTTAATATTCCTACCGTTGATTACAGTTTGTTGAATAAACCGTTGGATTAAACACTGCCTCTGCCTCGTATATGGGAACATTATTATATATTTTAATATTTCATTAATTCAATATTAAACCAATGCATTTCAAACTTCCCCTCTTTTGAAGTTTTTCGACTTCAAAAGAGGGGGCACTGCGCAGTGCACGCTGTAGTTATGGATTTGTCAAAACAACAATCTGATTCATCCGATTTTTGCAGAAGACCACCTAAAAAACTGAAAGTAACCACGACCCTTAAACCCAGTCTCACACCAGAATGTACCCATTACATTGACGGCTCTAAACATGTGTTACGTGCCAGGCAGGACCCAAGTATGTGTGTGTTGTGTTTTGCTTCCTGTTTTCTTTCTCCCCCCTCCCTTCCT
>JAOPJL010034692.1:0-10983 GCA_027123545.1 Trisopterus esmarkii | reverse complement strand
GTCTCTGCAGTAGAGCAGGGCGTCTGACCAGCACAGCCGCCTCCCCACCAGAGTGATGTTCCTCCCCATCTCCTGAACGCTGACGGAGGGTGGAGCAGGCCCTAACTCTGGGGAACCATTAGACAGTGTAGTGGTTAGTATCCCTTTATTTATCATTGAGCAGACACCTTGACGCTACCCACTATTAAGACATTTAGCAGACACTTTTACATTTATTGATAATATTGATAATTAAATCTTTATCTTTTATCTATCTGAATGGTCAAAGAGGTGTCTTTGACCATACAGAAAACATACTTTGATACTTCACTCTGAAATATCCATATTCAGAACAGTCATGTAGATCAGTGGGGCCCAACCATTGAATTTAGGTGGACCACTAAATTGACAATTTACTGTGCAAAGACTATTCGCTGACCACCTTATGCAAACAGCCGAAAAAATGGTAAATAAAATGGAATGGCTGAGGAAAGAGTGGCATCAAACACTTTATACACAAACAGTACTGCAAGAAGGCCATGGCCAGTGGAAAACAGTCAAAAGAAGAAGTCAGCAATGTTGCTTTTTCTCCCTTTGTGTATATTCAGCAAACATAGAGCAACTCAAAACATCAACTGAGAACCTTACAATGCAAAAAAGTGAGTGAGTGAGTGAAAGGTAAAAATAATAACATACCATAATACTTTGTTTACTGAATATTTATAATTTAATTTATTTAAATCCCACATACCAGCTGCTGCACCCTTGTGAACTACCAGTGGTACGCGTACCACAGGTTGAAAATACTGTATGCAGATTGTCCACATGTTGAAAAGTGTTGCAAATGGTCTCCAATGATGAATAACACACTGGCTCACTTGGAAATTAGGTCCAATGTCCAAAATCCCGAACTACCCCTTTAATGCCACGCTCTACCAGCTGAGGTATAAGGAGCACCAGCATTTGACTTTTGACCAATGATGGTTGACCAACAGTGGTACTAGTACACCCATGCCCCGTTGATGATCATGTAATGATGGACGGGGCTCCTACCTCCGTACACTTTGACCTCACACAATGTTAAGGCGTCTGTGACATCAGAGGACTTGTAGAAGTTGATGAACCTTCCTTCCATTCCCCAACACTTGACAGTCTGAGTCAAGCAGCCTGGGTCATCGTTGATGATGGCACACCTGAGGAAAAGAGACACACATAAAAGAGTGTCATATTCTATGCTATTTAATAACTTCTACTCTCATTTAAAGACATTTAAAAGCAGGTTGAGGTCATGAGAGATCAAACCCAGAAAGGTGGGAGTTGAACAGTATTCAGTGGAAGTAGGTTAGGTGACACCAGTGATTCACCTTGGATTGTCATTTCCGTTGTTCGCCAGTGAATTCCCGATGACTATCTCCACGCCGTTGAGGTAATCCCTATAGTCATTCCTATTAGTGACCTGGATCTCTGACACCCGGTACACACCAGGCAGCTCCAGCCTCCACCATGGTTTGGTGTCTGATCGCTGGGTATGGGTGCAGCTGTTGTGCTCCCACTGAGGGTCGCTGTTCCCATCGATGTCGCGTTCGGCCAGCCCGCCCCAGGCGGTTGTAGACTGAAACGCTGTGCCGCTCAACGCCACGTTAACGCGGGATGCAGCTTAATGGAGAGTGAAACCACAGAAGTTTATTAAATTTCACTTGTGTTCAAAACACTGAACACATTGAAATACTTGCCTGTTTGGATAACTTGTCATCAGCTTCTAAATGGGTCACATAAAACTACCTGAAAAGCCAGGTGACTTCCACAGGACACCTGGTGAGGAGAAAATGCTATTATAATTTAAAATATATATATAGTTCAACTATTATCAACTAATCTTTACGAGCATATATCCTGCAACTATTGTATCTGTGAAATATTTTCAATATATGTGTCAGGAATCTCACTCATGGCCATGATCACAAAATCGTAGGAGGAGGTCAACTGGTAAAACTTATAGCAGGTTCATTTATATTAATTCAATACTATGAACAGGACACACTAATGTGGAAACCTACCAATCAAACTGCAGATGAGACGACTGGACCACATAGTTCAGGAGAAACAACATACTCAAACAAAAAATAGTACAAGCTACTTGGTAGACATGTCTTCATATTAACATTTATTCAAAAGTGAAGAATCTACCATTACAGAGCAAATCAGTAGTACTCCAAAATAGTTTTGTCTCTCTGATTTGAAGATGGTACTCACCAGCAGAGTCGGTAGCTCACTTTAAAGGTACAACAAGAAATAGAGTGGAGACACTTGTGTGTCTGTTCTCCCTTCCTCACACGACAATATAACACACAGAGATCACCTGTTCTCCTTTGTGCAATGTCTCACATGAAGTAATTTTGCTATTGGCTCGCTGAAGATGCGTCAGAAGGGGTCAGACAGTAAAATGAGCAATGCCACTGTCCAGTCATCAGTATACTTATACCTAATAGTCTATACAAATGATGTTTACAAGTATCCAACCACCTTCCAATTCCCCTCTTAAATGGGTGCAGTTGCTAGTAATGTTTCTATCAATCAGTCCTCCAGAGGAGATATTCCTACAGATGTACAAAATATATATTTTTATCATTTAATGTGTAGTATATGTGAAGTGAAGTATACGTTAAAACAATAACAGTGTCAAACCTTATTACACTTTAGCATCCAACCAGCTAAAATAAGCAATCTATTAATTGCAATTCAGAAAGCTGAGGTGTGGTGTCTCACTTTGACAAAAACAATTCTTAAAATTCTTAAAAGTTTTCATTATATTGGTAATATTGGTAACATCGTCCAATAGAATTGTAGAATTGTCCAATTATATCTTATTCTACTCTCTACTCCTCCCAGTCCTCCTCCTCCTCCTGTTCCTCCTTTTGTTAGTCCTCCTTCCTCTTCCTCTTCTTAATCATGCTTCTCCACCTCCTTCTCCTCCTACCCTGGCTCTTCTTCCTCCTCCTTCTCCTCCTGCACCTTCCCCTCCTCACATGATAGTTTTAAACACGCCCCTCATTAAGGTCCTCACAGTGATAGAGCTTTAAACACGCCCCTCATTAAGGTTTATATCAACTCCAATCAACTCCATTACATACATTTTCATTAGATGCGCTAAGTTCTCAAATAAAATCAAAACCAAATCCACTTCCCCCCCTAGCCAAAGAAAAATGAGCCTTGACAAAGAAAACATGCCGTCCATATGGGCAGGTGGGACAGCAAACTACTTGCAAAAGCATGTTCCCAAAAAAACTGTTCTTCAGTCAACTAATCAAGCCTATACTCAACCCTCAGTGTAACTCTATTCAGTACAGGGTCAGGCAGACACACATCATTCTGCTGTCTGTCCGTCTCCCTTCATCCAACACATTTGAATTGATGCAAATGAGCTGCTGATCGAAATGGAAATTCTCCCTGCCACGCCCTGCGTGTGTGCAGTCCGAGCCGTGAGAGGTCTTAGTTGTCATAGCAACCCCTCCCCTCAGCCTTCACAGCCTTCACGCAATACAGAACACATGGTGTCCAGTTATAGTGTAGTGTCCATAGAACCCCGGTTGGACTTTAAAAGCACACGTGACTGACTGTCAATCCCTCGCATTGATACTATTGAGTTCTGGACGTCCACAAACACAAAGTACACACTTAGAACTGTACACACACATGAACTGTACACACACATGAACTGTACACACACATGCATGAATGCACATGAGTGTTGTAAACGAGACGCTAACCTGTGTGATCAGTTTGTAAGATAAGTGTTTTCCCCACAGAGTGTGGGGCGGGGCCACGCAGGGAGAGAGCAGAGACATGTTTACAAAGATGCTAGGCTCAGGATACAGGAGTGAAGCTGCTCTCTGCTGGACTGGGGAGTTTGAGCCTTTTCTGCGCTGCGTCAACGTGGCGGCCATATTGGAGAGGGCAGGAGCGGCCTGTAAAGCAATACAAGTAAACAGGAGCTGAGGTTTCTCTGGATAAAAAACAGTAAAGGGTTCATATTTCTCAATCAATTTCAATGAGTCGTAATTACATATTTATGCTTAATCACGTTACAGATGTTTTATATATTATATATTTTTATATAATATTTACCTTTAAATAAAATCAACTCATCAAAATTGGCGGAAAAATGCTAACCTTATAGTGCTTTTTATCCAGAGAAATCACAGCTCCCTGTTTACTTTACAGGCCAGGTTATTCACATGTTGTCTAGGGTTAGCTAAAGGCTAAAGGCCTTAGCTGTTTCAATGAGCCCACACCAGCATGTCTAACGTTAATATCTTAGTGAATGATGAACTAATATCCCTGACTAATGGACTCAGCTGTGAGCCTAAGTTAATGAATAACTAATATCTCTGAATATTAAACCCAGCTGTGAGATACCTTAAGTTATTGAATCACTAATATCTCTGAATATTAAACCCAGCTGTGAGATACCATAAGTTAATGAATAACTAATATCTCTGAATATTAAACCCAGCTGTGATATACCCTAAGTAAATTAATAACTAATATCTCTGAATATTAAACCCAGCTGTGAGATACCCTAAGTTAATGAATCACTGATATCTCTGAATATTAAACCCAGCTGTGAGATACCCTAAGCTAAACGATAACAAGCGGTTACAGGGTGCCCCCTCCCTCATCTCCCTGTGGGTGTTGTCTGCCCTGAAGCCAAGCTGCGCTCACTGTAGGCTTTAGTCTTGACCACCGATGCGGTGCAGTGGGGAGGAGCTGAGGATGTTGATGTAAAGCAACCTGAACATTGGGGGGGGGGTGCAAAAAGCTACACAGAGATAACAAGGTTAACAAGAAGCGCTCTGTCCATGTGAAACTACATTTTAAGGTACAAGAAAATAGAGTGGAGACTGGCTATACTTATACATATCTATATTATATAATATATATATTTATTATGAATCTATATTAAGTATGATTTTAGAATTTATTCTAAGGAAAACATTTCAAACCCTTGTGGTTCTGGGTAAGAAGTACAACCAAAACACGAGATAAAGTATCTCAATAGATAAAATGGAAACATTATTTGAAACTGCACCCATTGAACAGGGATTCTTGAAGGATGGTGAATATTTGCAAACATTATTTGTATAGACCATCAGGTATGTTTCTAAGTACACTGATACCAGACAGTGACGTTGCTTATTCAAATGTCTGATCCCACCAGATGGGTATTCAGTGAGCCATCGGAGGCCAGAATTGACTTTGTGTGAGACACGTCAACGCGGTGCACAAAGGATCAGGTGAAATCTGTGTGTGTTTTATATTGTTGTGTGATGAAGGGAAAACAGACACAGTGCCTCCACTCTATTTTCTTGTTGTCCCCTGGAATTGAGTTTCACACGGACACAGAGTTCGGACCGGGCTCCATGAGTGTCTCACCTCCTCCAATCAGCACACCTTTGCGTCTGTTTCAGCAGTTGGGCGTGTATCCTTAGTTTATTAAACGTGTTGAGTATGATGAGTCTTCGAGAATCTCCGGCCGCGTCCCCCCAAAGCCGGTCGCATGTGAGTCCGTAGGTCTCCGGTGTTCCTACACGCTCTCTCGTTCCCCTCCTCCAGTCCTTAATCCTGGGAAAAGAGGGCAGTATTCAGAGGTGACAGTGATTCACCTTGGATTGTCCTTGCCGTTGTTCGCCAGTGAATTCCCGATGAGTGTTTCAACGCTGTTGAACCTCTCCCTAGCGGTATTCCTATTAGTTCTGACACCCGGTACACACCAGGCAGCTCCGGCCTCCACCATGGTTTGGCCTCTTCCTGGGTATGGCTGCAGCTGTTGTGCCCCCACTGAGGGTCGCTGTTCCCATCGATGGCGTGGTCAGCCTCCCCGCCCCCATACTGGTGTGTTGTGGACTGGATAGCCGTGCCGCTCAACGCCACGTTAATGCGGGACACAGCTTAATGGAGGGTGAAACCACAGAGTAAGTAAAATCCCAGTGCTCAAAACCCATTGAAATACTTTCTTGCTTGGATACATTTCCATCTGCCCTTAAATGGGGTACATTTAAATACCTGAACATCCAGGTGACTTCCACAGGAGAACCATAACACCTGGTGATGAGAAAATAGGTAATTCATCTCATGAAATAAATGTTTCAGATATTATCAGCCACGATTTATGAGCATATTTCCTGAAACTATAGTATAAATACAATATTCTAACGATTTGTGGTAGGAATACACACGGCAATAACATAGGAGGAGGTTTTATTCATTCAACATAATGAAGTGGATAATAATAAATACTGTACTGCTGAGATGAATACCTTCCAATGGACATGAGGATGAGACGACTGGACCCCATGGTTCTGGAGAAACAACATGCTTAGACAATAGATTGTGCTAGGAACATATTATACATTCCTTCATATAAACAGTTGATTAAAAGTGATGTGAATAAATCATTTGACGTGGAGCCAAAACAAAATTACATACATTAATCTTAGAATTCCAAAAATGAGAAGTCTACCATTACAGAGCAATTAAAAAAAACATTAAATCAAATAGTTTTCTCTCTCAAGGAACAGCACGTGATAAGTTTGAATTTGCATTCAGTAATCAAATGGCTCTTGTATGCAAATATTGCTGCTCAAGCACTTACTGGGAGTGGCTATGGGGTTATCTGCAGGGAAAGAAACATGAGGTGAATTTAACAACGACATGGCTCTCTTTATTCTAACAGAACCTGTCTTGGTTTGAGGGACAGGAGAGAACGGGTGAGCACGGGTGGGTGAGCTCAGTGGACTAGCCAGCGCTACAGTAACATCTGATTAGTCTGGCTCTCATTGTTTGGCCCATGTGTGTTGATTATTCTGATGTTTCCCAGCTGGGCTGGTTTCCCCAGGGGGTGGCGCTAGCCTGAATCCTCCCAGGACGTCTGGATGTGTCCCAGTTGTCACAACCACATTATTCACCAGGCCTCACCACCTCGTCCATTAGGGCCAGGAAGATGTAAAGGGAAGAACCAAATGAATGTTTATGTGCAGCATCATTTTCTGTAGGAAGCTGCTTGCTCCCACAATAGTTTTTTTTATAGATTGCTACCGACTAATTTACAATCACTTCTTTGAACAAAGGCATATTTCCAAGGTGGCAATCTCAATCACTCACAAGGGCCCATTCTCTCCCAACACATAGAGGGCCCACTCTCTCTGGCCCCCGCCCATGTGCCCCAGTGCCACCCCACTGCCTGCACCGTCTGTATTAAACCATTGCGTAGGGCATCAAGTGCAGGAGGGCCACCAGAACAGCCTCATGATAATCCTTACATTCATTTAGTCCATTTAAGATATAGACAATTCACATTATAGGTATCATATGGTACACAATATTTTGGTTGAATCGCGAAGCGTCAGACATAACAATGGGTTTGCTCTGTTGTTGTGAAACTTAATTTAAGAAGAAATACAGAAGTGTGTCTCCTTGTGTGTCTGTTTTCCCTTCATCGCACAACAATATAAAACACAGATTTCACCGCGTTGACGTGTCTCACACAAAGTCAATTCTGGCCTCCGATGGCTCACTGAATACCCATCTGGTGGGATCAGACATTTGAATAAGCAATGTCACTGTCTGGTATCAGTGTACTTTGGACCATACCTAATGGTCTATACAAATAATATTTGCAAATATTCACCATCTCCATCTTCCCTGTTAAATGGGTGCAGTTGCAAGTAATGTTTCCATTTTGTCTATCTGCGTACTTTATCTTGTGCTTTAGTTGTACTTCCTACCTAGAACCAAACGGGTTCGAAACATAATAACATAATTAGAAAATCCTTATTCTTCATTCTAAAATGGTACTGTAATTATTCCTAATGAATACATTGAGGAAGAAATACCGATGTACATTATTTCTCTCCCATTTAATATATTTAGCATTTTAAACTGGAGAGGAACAGAAACAGACAGAGAAAGACAAAACAGTAGCTCATTTACATCTCAACAAATCAAAGGGTCTGTTTATTATATTATCAGAATGATAATAGTGCGAGTAGTAGCAAACCACAGCCCTAGACAATGTGTTTTAAGTGGTTCCATTAAAGGGTTACACAGAGAAGTCTGTAAACTGGCCTTTGTCAGTCTTTCCGGGATTTCGATGAGTTGTTTCATTTAGTGTGAATCCAGAAGGGGTGTTGGCTGGGTGTGCATTGGTTATCTGTAAGCCACCCTCATTGACTTGCAGAGCGTCAGCTCCTCATTTGAGAAAAATACACTTTTATTTTACAAAGATTTACAATGTTCAGAATAGTTGCTAATTCGAAAGGAGTGCCAGTGACAACACAACAAGAAGCAGTTTGCAAGCGTGTCGAGGACAAGTAGCAGTAGTGTGAGTAGGAAGTAGCTAATAGCTACATCGGCTTTCCAAAATACGTTTGATATATTGCTTATTTTAGCTGGTAAGATGGCTAAGTGTAGGTAATAGGTTAGAGGTTGAAAACAGTGGATAGATAGAGGTTAAAGGTATAATTATAAAAATGTCCACATTCAATAATCTTAAAAAGACAATACCTATTTTGTACACCTGTGAAAATATCTCCTCTGGTTGACTGACAGAAACTGCAGCCATTAAACAGGGAAATTGGAAGATGGTTGGATATTTGCAAACATCATTTGTATAGACTAATAGGTATAATTATACTGACCTGACCGGGGCATTGCTCATTTTACTGTCTGACCTCACCTGACAGCGGAGCCATAAGCCAGATTACTTTGTGAGAAACGTCAACGCATTGCAGGTAGGATAAAAGTAGGTCTGTGTGTGTTATATTGTTGTGTGAGGAAGGGAGAACGGACACACAAGTGTCTCCACTCTATTTATTGATGTACCTTTAAATGGAGCCACGGACTCTGCTGGTGAGTACCATCTTCAAATCAGAGATAAGGTGGCTCTCTTTATAGAGAGAAACTATTTTAGACTTTTATTGTTTTGCTCTGTAATGGTAGATTCTTTACTTTTCGACTCCTAAGAATAATGTTATACATCACTTACTTATGGTTCAATTACAAAAAATTGTTTGTTTAAACTTTTAATAGAATGTTAATATGAAGGAATGTAAACCTAGTAGCTAGTATTAACTATTGACTGGGCATGTTGTGTCTCCAGAACCATGGGGTCCAGTCGTCTCATCTGCAGTCTCATTTGTAGGTATTATACACAGCACTAGTGTATTTATCATTATCAGTTCATCATATCTAATTAATACAAATGTACCTGACATACCGTTTTGACAGTTCACCTCCTCCTATGTTATTGCGATCGTGGCTGTGTGTGAGATTCCTGCCACAAATAGTTAGAATATTTCATAGATAATAGTTGCAGGATATATGCTCATAAAGATTAGCTGATAATAGTTGAAATATTAATATTTTAATTAAATGGTATTTTCTTCTCACCAGGTGTTGTGATCCTCCTGTGGAAGTCACCTGGATTTTCAGGTATTTCTATGCGCCTAATTTAGACGCTGATGACAATTTATCCAAACAAGCAAGTATTTCAATGGGCTTTGAACACCGGAATGCAATAAGTTAAACTCTTCTGTGGTTTCACCCTCCACTAAGCTGCATCCCGCGTTAACGTGGCGTTGAGCGGCACGGCTCTTCAGTCTACAACCTACAACGACCATGTGGCTGAACGCGCCATCGATGGGAACAGCGACCCTCAGTTGGATCACAACAGCTGTGCCCATACCCAGCCGCAGGCCAGACCATGGTGGAGAATGGAGCTGCCTGGGATGTACCGGGTGTCAGAGATCCAGGTCACTAACAGGAATGCCTATAGGGAGAGGCTCAACGGTGTGGAAATACTAATCGGGAATTCACTGGCGAACAACGGCAACGACAATCCAAGGTGAACCACCGGTGGCACCTACCCTATTTCCACCATATATACTGTCAGACTCCCAGCCAAAATGTGCTGGGTTTGATCCCTAATGACCTCAACCTGCTTTTAAGATGCTGGAAGAAGCTGGATTCTGGTCTCTGATACCAACCTTTACCAGACTACTGTATCTTCGCTCTGTCTCTTTTCTTCAGGTGTGCCATCATCAACGATGACCCAGGCTGCTTGACTCAGACTGTCAAGTGTTGGGGAATGGAAGGACGGTTTATCAATTTCTACAGGTCATCTGATATAACAGATCCTTTGCAGTTGTGTGAGGTTAAAGTGTACGGAGGTAGGAATCATCATTACATGATCATCAAAGGGGGATGGGTGTACCAGTACCACTGTTGGTCAGCCATCATTGGTCAAAAGTCAAATGCTGCTGGTCCCTTGTAGCTCAACTGGTAGAGCATGGCATTAACACTGCCAGGGTTATTGTCTCCCACTACCTATTATAACAATGTATGCACGGCAGTATTGTAAGACGCTTTGGGTAAAAGCATCCAGCAAAGCACAATCTGCATACATTGTTTTCAACCTGTGGTACGCCTACCACTGGTGGTACACGAGGGTACTGCAGGTTGTAAGCGTACCACCGGTGGTACATGAGGGTACTGCAGGTGGTACAGGAGGGTACTGCAGGTGGTACACGAGAGTACTGCAGGTGGTACGAGGGCTTTTATTCATGAAATCAACAAATGTATAATGATGCAAAAAATGATTTTGACATTATTAAATTCTTAAATTCTAAATATTCATTGAATAAAGTATTATGGTTTGTTATTTTTGAAAAGGAAATTATTTCTTTGCGAGTTGCTTTGTGCAGTCTCTTTTTTGCATTGTAAGGTTTTCCATTGATGTTTTGTGCTGCTTTGTGTTTGCTGGATTAACACAAAGGAGCATAAGAGGTAGACTTATAGTGCTGGGGGTAGAACTCCCTCAACACCACGCTATCATTTGTTTCCCCAGAGCCTGCTGCACCCTCCATGAGCATTCAGGAGATGGGGAGGAACATCACTCTGGTGGGGAGGCGGCTGTGCTGGTCAGACGCCCTGCTCTACTGCAGAGAC
>JAOPJL010034672.1:0-11022 GCA_027123545.1 Trisopterus esmarkii | reverse complement strand
TATCAAGGAGTAAACATACCCAGCTTATACATACCCATATATATGCATATATATATATATATATATATATACATATATATATACAGATACGTATAAACAGAGAGAGAGAGAGAGAGAGAGAGAGAGAGAGAGAGAGAGAGAGAGAGAGAGAGCGAGAGAGAGAGAGAGAGACGGAGAAAGCCTAAAGCTTTTGTGTTTCGTTAACGCCCTTTCCTCCCCCTCCACTGTCGTTGTAAGCAACTGTCGATGCCTGCTCCTACTCTGTTCGGCTTGCTGGAGGCCATTTGTGATCGCAATCATGCCATTCTGCTTTGTGAATGTTCCCAAGTCACCGAGCAATAATGTAGTAACGTAGTAAATCTCCTCAAAGCCCTCTTCCACTGAAATACACACACAACGCATTACAACAACAGTTTCAGTATGTATTTTAGTTAGCTTTTTAACCTTTTGCAAGTATTTGTGGTCTCTCCCACACGCAAAAGACGATCTGTACTAAAAAATATTTAGTACAGAGAGCTGACATATTGTCACTTGAATGAACAACTCTCATGAATTTGCTGCATCTCAAATCTATATATTGATTGCATTCAGTCGTGCAGAGGTTCCGCATCGAGGCGCCAACATGCATGACGATAAGAGTCACCGTGACGGGTCACCGTGACGGGTCAGCGGCTGAAAGAGGGTGGACCCCCTGGCTGTGTCAGCGAATTACATCGTAGAACAACGAGCTGTGACAGCTTAGTGCTGCTGGAGGGAGGGAGCCAAAGCAGAGAGACCAAGGCTAGAGACCCTGACCACGGCTTATCTTTCTGTGATTCTCAAACATACACACATACACACTCATGTCTGCACATACATATGCACACCCTTACACGCATATGCAGACACGCATGGTATAATAGAAAGGGAATAGTGACTGAAAGCTAGGCAAACTTGGCAATGTGCAGGATATATGAATAATTAACATATCTTTCCTTTCCTTCATTCCTTCCACACGATAGATGATAAATCTATCAATAGTCAGGGTAACATGTTAGCTACGTGTCACTAGCCAGCTATAACATAGACTACATATGGGCTCTATCCAGGATGACATGTATGCTACGTAGGGGTGTGCGATATGGACAAAAAATAATATCTCGATATTTTGGGGGATTTTGACGATAACGATAATTAGACGATATTCTTTAAATGTGTGTTTTTTACAGCCTGAGTTATAGCTCATTAATTGTTTCTAGTGGATGATATTAATGGACACAACGTTTTAAAGGAAAAATGCTCCTTTTTATTTGTATTTGTCTGCAAGAGCAAACAAAAGCAATAAACACCATTGGTATACCATACCAAAATATTCCACATAAACAAATCTAACTTACAGTCATATAGAACAATGACTTCAAGTTCAAAGTGCTCCAGCATGTTCTGCAAAATATTGCACACAAACAAATCTAGCTTATAGTCATATAGAACAATGACTAACTTCAAGTTCTGTCCAGTATTGCACAAAAATCAAAAAACAAAAGAGGAATATTTGTCAAAAATGTTCACTTCAAATCAGATTCTTAAATACTGTACAAAAACGAGAGAGAGATTTGTAAACAAATGTAATAAAACAAATGTGATTTTCAGACAAATAAAAAAAGAGTCATTATTATTACACTTGCATGAACCAATGCTGGAACTTTACAGAGAATATTGTAGGCCAAATGTTGACTCTCCGACCAGGCACTGTATATCTCGGGTCCAGCGTATTCACAAGCTGTTTAAAGCCTTCTCTCTCCACCACCTGAATCGGCACCATTTCTTTTGCTATATAATTGGTGATAGCATTTGTTACGTCTCGCCATCGGGTGCTTTTTTTGTCATAAGGCAGTTTTCTGTTGATTGAGTCCGCTAACGTTTGTTGGCTGTGTTGTGCAGCAGGTAACGTTACCTTCGCCGACTTAGGTTTTTCTTTGGCAGCTAGCTTTTGACATTCTTCGTATTCCTTCGTGTGGTTAGTCCGCAAGTGGTGAAACAGGTTGGTTGTCGAGCTGCTTTTAGCGGCAACGGCTTTTCGACAAACTTTGCAGATTACGGTCTTTTGGGTAACATCAGTCTTTTCAAAGCCAAAGTACTTCCATGCAACTGAAGTCGATCCACGTCTTGGAATTAAATCTTCTGAAGTTGGAGCATCCGCGGGCGGTGTGTCCATGTTGTCTTTCAAATGTTTATGTTTAGAGGCACGCTAACCTGCCGGGAACACGCCAGTGAGAGATCATGTGACCTGCTGCGGTGTGCTGCTTTACGCAAGTTACGTATTTCTTGTTCAGTGAATGTGTGGGGTTTCAACATGTGTTTTTAGTTGTTTTAGTGAAGTCATTTGCATACTTGATAACGTAAATTTGCACATCGTTAAAACAACAATGACGATATTATCGTAAACGATGTATATCGCCCACCCCTACCTTACAGATACCCGTAGTTCTGACTTTAAAGAATTCAGACTTTTTTCTCAGAATTCTGAGAATAAAGTCAGAACTTAATTTTTTTTTACATGTGTGGCCCTAATCCTCCTCCGTAAACATAGGATACGCATTACATTTTTTTTTTTTTTTTGGTTGCGCCCCATCCAGAACGGGTACGCGACCCACTTTTGGGTCGGGACCCACCAGTTGAGGACCACTGATTTTAAGTATACTGTTATAAGGTTTACTAGATTCTCATTATGATGAAGAAAGATGCGTTGATTCCCTTCTCAATCCAACCCGGCCGGATGCATTATAATAACATTGGTGCATGTCCACTATACAATTTGTAATCTAAACACAAAGAGCAATTGAAGATCCCATACGTAGGGAGACCAGGGACAGTTGTAACACTTTTTGCATTTTTTAGCAATAAATCAAAAACCATTTACACTGGAATAACCAATTTGTTATATTATAAACTTCAATCTGTCATCTACTGAAACATGGTATTTAAGTGGTTTTATGAAAATATGTGTAGGTTGCAATATTGATTTGAATACAGTCTCACCCACTGTTACAACCATCCCAGTGTATAGGGATGGTTGTAACACATGTCAGGGACGGTTGTAACATGTCCAAAATATATGTAATTAGTCAATCATATACTCAATATTACTTATATTTCATGTTATTGTTATTATTAATTATTATATTTATTAGTAATGATTAATGATTATTAATGTATTATATTTATTTGTAATGATTACCTTTTCTTTTCATACTACATGACAAAAAAGAGGTGAAGCCGTCAAATTATAATGCGGAAAATGATTTAATGCGTAGAACACCTCTATTAACATAAGAATTATTACACTATATGAACACTTCACAAATTTACAAAACCAAAAAAAAGAACATTAACTCAAACATTCTCAACAAGGGAGAGAGAGGTGGTATATGAACACTTCACAAATTTACAAAACCAAAAAAAAAAAACATGAACTCAAACATTCTCAACAAGGGAGAGAGAGGTGGTATATGAACACTTCACAAATTTACAAAATCAAAAAAAAGAACATTAACTCAAACATTCTCAAACATTCTCAACAAGGGAGAGAGAGGAGGTGGTGGGGGGGTTGGTAGGCCTAGTCGGTGTCACAGTCGGTGTCACAGTTGTGGCAAGTGTAAACAGCGCTACCATCTGTGCAGTCCTTGTGTGCCCAGTCTTTACAGGACCAGCACTGGAGCCAGACCTCCTTTGACCTGGAATAGCTCTCCAAGCACACAATACAACATTGCTGATCCTCATCCTCAGATAAGTCCTGAATTTTGGGATTTCGCTTCTTGGGTTTAGATTTTTTTTTGTTGCCCAAATTAATTTTTCTTTTAGCTGCTGCAGACCCAGCTTTTTCAGCCTCTAATTGTGCCCTCACAGGACTATCTGTGAGGACAGTGGTTTCTCTTCTTTTCCTGCCCTTTGTTGTCTGTTTTCTTGGGCCAGCTTTTGGGTATGGACGGATGGACACAGGTGAAAATGTTGCGTCAGCAGAGGATGATGGCTCCTCACATGGTGTTACAGGGGAGGATGCCACCGTTGCCACATCAGTTGATGGAGTAGGCCTAGTGGAGGTAGATGGAACCTCTGGTGTCACTGCTGGCATTGGGTGGTCTGTGACTAGGGATGGTGCAAAGTCACTGTCACTGAAAATGTCCCTATTAGAAGGCCAAATTCCAGTGCATCCAAACCCTGCCTGAATATTTGCCGGTGAAGCAGCACGGGGAAGGGCACTCTTCACAATGCCTGGGAGGTCATAAATGGTCATTGTGACTCCTGGATGTGCTTTCATCCAGCTGTCACAGCAGCTGTAAACCAGCCTCTTCAGTGGCCCATATACGCTGCGATCCAAGGGCTGCAGCTTATGGGAACAGTGTGGGGGGAATGAGAGGAGGACGATGCCATGGCTCCTGCAAAAATCAATCCCCTCTACAGAAAGGTGGGAGGCATGGTTGTCCAGAATTAGAAGCATTTTTGACTCCAGTGAGGACTTTGAATGAGTCTGGAAGTGCTTGAGGAAGACCAAAAAGTCCTCCTGTTGCATCCACCCAGACCCATTTGCTGTCCCGATACAACCAGGAGGGCCATTGCTGATAAAGTGAGGGTGGAATTTTTTCCGGGGGAAGATCAACATCGGTGGGATGGAATTCCCCAAGGCATTCACTGCACATGCCAGTGTAACTAATGTCCCCCGTTCTGCAGAGGTGACTGCACCAACCTGCTTGATACCCTTTCTGGCCACAATTTTTTCAGGGTTTTGCACAGTGGTGATTCCTGTATAGAAAAATATTATTTTATTTAGTGCTTTTATTCAGTAATGCTTTTATTTTGTTTGGCTGTGAGCCTATAGATAATTTCCACCACACCTGTTTCATCCATGTTCCATATATCCTGTGCAGCAAATCTGTGCTTCTCCAGGACAGAAGAAACGTTGTCAAAAAACTTTTCGACATTGTTTTTATTAAAACTTGTAGCCCGTGAGAGGCTTGTGGCCTGAGGGCTTCTAATGGAGAGAGTGGGGTGTCTTTTCAAAAATACAGTGAACCAGTCGGCTCCAGCCATCCCATTCTCAGCCCAGGTTTCTGGGTACCTGCACCCGAAGTTCTTTGCCAACTCATAGGCAAACTTCCGGACCTAAAATTATATAAATTGTTATATTTATTGTAGGCCTATAGTTATATGTATTGTAGGTATAGATATTGTTATTTATACTGTAAACATTTAAGTTAGTTCAATTAGTTCTAGCCTACCTCCTTTGGGCTCAACCCATAATATAAATCAGCTGCCTGCTTCAAATAATCACTTCAAACAATAAAAATAATAAAATAATGAGGAGCTCCTGCTCTAGAGAGAAAACCCTTTTTGGAGTCCAGTATCCAACTCTGGGATGTGTTTGGCCCTGGCTCTTCTGCTTGTAAAATCGATACAGGGTCACATGGCAAATGCCATATGATTTGGCCACTGACCTTACTGACTTTCCCTGTGTAATATCATTGGAAGCCCTCTCCAGCAAAGGAAATGGGACTCCCCTGTTTGTCTTCCTCTTTCTGATGTTTGGCATGCTTTAATGTTAACTCAGGACTCAGATTCAAAAGCTGTGATGCACATGAAACATTTAAGACATAGGCTACCATGCAACAATGATCGACAAGGAACACATGGCAGGAACAAGGAAGTACAAAACACTAAACAGGAAGTAAACAATGGGAAACAGGATATGTATTATTGTATGTATGAATTAATATTATTATTATTATTATTATTTGCAATGCACAGTGTACATTTTACTTTTAACTTGCACATTAATACCAACATCTGCATCTCTATACCTGACCCTAGCTAGTTTTTAAAATATAAATGAAACTTCGTTCGTCATACTGGGACGGTTGTAACAGGGCGTTACAACTGTCCCAGTATGACGAACCATGTTTTGATCTCGATGTTTTTGGCTTGACTGCTAGTTTGACACTTGATAGCCAGTATATTTTTAGCTTACAAAACAGGGATTCTAATAATACTTGTTTGAATTCGTAGACATTTTATCTTTGGACAGCATCCAAAAAAGAACATCGGGAAGAAAAGTGTTTTTTTTACCTAAAAAACAGACTTTGCTTTATAGCGCCCCCTGTAGGTTTCAAATGCGACTCCCGTTTTTCGCAAGTAAGGAGGGAAACTAAATGTGCACAAGCACAGTGAGTTTCGTCATCATAGCTGGTTTTTGATTGGAGGAATTCACAGTGTTACAACCGTCCCCTGTTACAACTGTCCCTGGTCTCCCTAGTCAGTATATATTGTGTAGATTGCTCCAACAATGTTGATGCATTTTATTATTTAAACAAATGTTTGTCTGCTCGTACATGTCTTATCCAATAGGTGACATGACGTGTGCTTTTGAAGCAGAGGAACGCGACAGTGCATAAGGAATGAAATTGCAGATTATTTCAGATTTATTCATTCATAAATCTTTAGCAAAAAAATCCAACTGACGCCCCTCCAAGGCATTCTCTGCAGATGTTGACCAACATTTTATCCTCGGAGCAGATTCCACACTGTAGTCGAAAATGTCGCTCCTGTCGAAAAGGTAATTATTTTAATTTCAGCGTAAGTAAGCCTAATCACAATCACGAGAAAGGGAAATGCCATAATATAATAATATTAATTATATTATGGTAATATTTGTGTGTGGGAGAACCAGTAGAATTAAACCATCTTACTCTGAAACAGCGAACGTATTACCGCTGACCGTGACTGTCCCGTGACCGTGAACGGCCGAGACGGACACGCTATCGTAGACCACCGGGTCGACCGCTGAAAGGCAACCACAAATCATTTGGTCTGTTTGGTTTCAAAAGATCCAAAGCCATAGAAAATGCACCTATGTTTTAAACAAGTAGCCTACTTCATGTCTCACAGCAGAAAGAGCATAATCAAGTTACCTAGAAGCCCTTCGTCTGTGTCGTTGGAGAGCTGTCTGAAGACTGGCCAGAGAAGGCTATTACCATTCTGTTCATGACGCATTATGATCAACAGCGAGTCTGCGACCATTATGGTTGTCTTGTTGTGGCTCTGAAGCAGTTGTCCCCTATAAAAGAAGTACCTTCGGTCACACATATCTATCTCATTTGGACAAAAAAGCATAAAACTAAGGCCAAACTCTCCTTGGTTTGTGAAGTGTGTGTTGGTCACCTTTGGATATTGATGATGGTCGGCTCCCATCGGATATTTATTGCATTCTGTCCATCGTTCACACGTATATGAAACTGGCTGATGTCAATTCGTTGGTTTTGGTTGTGGATTACAATCCTTTTGAAGCCAACATTGGGAGATGACTCCAGTTGACCATTGATAGAGAGCTCTACAGAGTGGCGACATATCTGCCTGTTACATGTATAAAAGTCATTTCTGGATGATAAATGCAATAAAGATAGGCTTTAAGAAACAAATAGCTAAATACATAAACATTATATATCAATAGTCTATATAACTATTTAGATGTAAATATATATATATATACATAGAACTAGATAGATATCGATTTATATATATTACAATAGTTTATATAACTAGAAAGATGGATGGATATGATATATGAATTTAAATGACTTAGTAGTGACCTCTGTTTGGAATGTGCAGTAGTTTAAGTGTGATGGACGGGTTGAGATCGTAACACAGTGGCAAGCTCCCACTAATTGTTCTTCGAACAAACGTCTGGGGAGCAGGTGTTATAGAAACTAAGAAAAAGAAAGAAAAAATAACAATAACTGCCCAAACATATAGAACACAAAAACAGTTTGTACTGCACGTTCATGCCACTGCTATTCAGGGTATAGTTATGGAGTTTCATTTCACTCTATGTTATTGCTCGACATGCAATTTGGTCAAAATGCATCATTATAAAGATACATTGACTATGCATGGTAGAAGCACTGCATTAGAAAAAAAACATACAAACCATACCTAGAGTCGGCAACCTCTTAATGGAGGTAATCTCAGTTGAGATTGGGCTGTAGTCCAATACAATCATGGGTGGCCTTGATTGTTTTGATGATGACCTCAGCTTCGGACTAGAATATAAAACTTATTCACATGACAGCGGGTTAGACAGAATAGTACGTAGCATGAGTCGCTTTACTTTTTCTTTTTTTCTGAGTTGATGCCATAGATGCATGCCATGGGCTGGTACTGGAGAGGATCCCCAGCGGTCTCAGGTAAATTGACTACTCGGTCCGTAGGGAATGAATGCCTCCGATCGGCACCCTTCTCCTCCAACACACATTGTATCTACCACATATCCCACCGATGGCATCCAAGTAACACTTTTATATTCAGTTGAACTTGAGAATAACTTTAAGCATCAATAAAGCAGTAGTAATTCGCAAGTTAAGGATTTAATAGCTATTCATGTGTTAATAATGCTTGATTAACACTTAAACGTCACAGGAAGGCTGTTGTGTTCTAACTTGTTTTATGTGTGCGAATTGAGTTAATGAATTTTTTTCTCTTGCAGGCTATATAATAACATGCAGGCAGAGAAATACAGCACACCAGTGATATGAAAGTGTTTATAATTATTTGTGTGCACGGATGATTGTATTGTTGCATGCGGTTTGGCAGGGGTATGCCACCACATGTGTGGAGCTCCGGTTGATTTCTATGTCCGTGTCTGAGAGAGTGTCAGATTCTCGGACACTAGTATAATGTCACGACGGGATGCATTTCATAGACAACTTCGCTCATTATAACAGTAATACAGAATGACAGGACTAACAAGGTTAGTCACATATCATCACAATGATTTGAACAACACAATGAATAATTCTTTGTCGTTGTCATTGTGTTCACATTCTAGCAGAAAAAATGTGTCACAAACAGTTACAATTTAATTCTTCAAAATTGCAGCATTATGAATCACAGCAACTTTGAAGCATTAATTAAAGTTAAGTTATCAAAAAGCAGATTCTGAAAATGTAAGGCATTGTATATATACAGACTTACGCTTAACCTTACGAAACTGAATTATAATACAATGACATGTATGACATAATGCTTTTGACAGTTCATATACATATATTGCTGTCCTGCTACTATTCAGAAGCAAGGTTTAATACCTTGATCGTTTAACCTTGATCCTGCGAAAGAAGGTCCTCCGAAAGCGAAAGCTGGGAGACAAGAGATTCGGATGAACAAGAGATACAGATACGGTGCAAAACTTAAAAACAATAAACAATGCACATGTGTTAAAGTAAAGCTTACCTGCTGGTAGACTGAGTGGAACCGGTGGAGGCTTTTCTCCTTCCTTGGGTTTATTGAGCACTTGTGCGTTCTCTCCTGGAGGCTTTGTCACCACCATGGAAGTGTGCGGAGTCACAAAGCGGTACTTCAGAGACAATTCAAGCACCTCTTGTTTGGCCCGTTCCTTTTCCTCACCATCTAGCTTTAACCTGGATTCAAAATTTCCGACACGGCGTGAAATGTCTCTTCATACAAACATATTCTTATTAAAAGCTGTTAAAGATCACTCAAAAAGTTTCAGTTTGAAAAAATTGGAATATGATTCTATGAGACACTGGACATACTTACTCTTTATCTAGGAGCTGCTTTACTGTCAGGTAGGCCCAAAGCCTTCTGGTGCTGCTCTCTGACATAGATCCTGTCATTACAGTACTGGAATTTGTTTCAGAAAATTCCACACGTTTGTTTCCCTGGGTGACAGACGGAACACATTTTGATAAACGGTGTGTATCAATAAAGTAAAAACCATCAGGTTTCTTTTATATGTAAACCAAACAAGCAAAATATGACCCACATTGTTGACGCTCTTACCGAGATGGCTACAACCCGCGGGGAGAACGTTTCAATATTGTTGTCGGTGATCTGGCCAGCGACAACAATCTCAGAGCCATTGTAATACTGGCTGAAATTAGTCTCTGTGAGATTAGCCCCGCCTTCATAGATCATCATCACATTGGTTAACAGAGGAGTGGCCACCTCTGCATAGAAACCCTGTGGAGGCAATAGAACCATATAAGAGGTGTGGACACGCAAACAAGAGTTGAGGAGGAAGACATTTGTGAATTTCCAACACTGCAGTTCATCTTTTTCATAATTATATTCCGATTGATGATGATTGATGATGACTTACATAATTATATTTAGATTGATGATAATAATTGTATTCAGATAGGTGATAGCTTCAAAATTGTATTTAGAATGATGATAACTTCATAATTGTATTCAGATGGATGATTACTTCACAATTGTATTTTATTGATGATAACTTCATAATTACATCCAGATGAATGATACTAATTCAGTGTGTACAGTGTGTAATGATATGAGTTGTGTCTGTTTCACCTCCAGCTGAAGATCAGCATCAGATTCATCGTAGATGCGCCGCGCTACGCCGTTGTTTTCTAGTGACATTTTCTCCAGGAATTCAAAATTGACATCATGACCAAAACCAAGACAGTACAATGGAAATTTCTTATTTATGGCCCGCATCACATTCTTCTGTATTTTCACAGGATTTGTTTCCCCTGCAAATAAAAACAGTGATTGGGTCTTACTAGTGGTTGGGTCTTATACTAATGCTTAGTTCGTTCTAGTGGTTGGAACTTATACTAGTGATTAGTTCTTACTATTGGTTTAGTCTTAGGGCTGGGTTTTATACTAGTGGTTAGTTCTTACAAGTGGTTACAAGTGGTAGTCTTGCTAGTGGTTGGGTAGTACCACGGGTTTGCTCTTGCTCATAAGATCTTACTAGTTGTTGGGTCTTGCTAATGGTTTGCTCTTACTCATAAGGTCTTACTAGTTGTTGGGTCTTACTAATGGTTTGGTCTGACTTGCAAGGTCATACTAGTGGTTGGGTCTAACTGTGTCTTAACAGTAGTTGGGTCTTACTAATGGTTTGGTCTTACTAATAAGGTCTTAGTAGTTGTTAGGTCTAACTGTGTCTTAACAGTAGTTGGGTCTTACTAATGGTTTGGTCTTACTAATAAGGTCTTAGTAGTTGTTAGG
>JAOPJL010034667.1:0-11023 GCA_027123545.1 Trisopterus esmarkii | reverse complement strand
TTGCGTTACGAAGTTACCCCATGCATTTCAATGGGCGATTTTTCGAGTGCAGTGTCTCCTTATATATATAGTCTCTGACATAAGGGCTTATAAACTAGCGACAGAAGGAGGTGGGTGGGCTCTATCGTCCTTTCTGCGTATCCACAAGTTTCCTGGGGCGGTTGCTGGGGAAACGTTTGTGGGCCACACTTCCGGTCGCCCACTACGCGTCGCGCCACAGCTGTGTTTTTACCTGATCAGCTGGCAGGCTATTCACATCACTCGCTCTGTCACTGAATAAACTGATGGCTTTAAAAAGCTCGGGAACAACGTGTGCCGTTCGAGGATGTACTAACAACCAGACGAAACTAAATAATTGGTTGAAATCTGAGTGTTTTGACCACAAGCCGAAAAATAAAGCAGAGTGTTCGTGCCCGAAATGGTACAGCTTCCATCGACTGCCCAATGATGAAGAGGCTAAAATAAATTGGCTGAAGAACCTGAACTTAAAACAACCTCCGAAATGTTGTTATGTCTGTTCGTTTCATTTTGTGGACAAAGCGCCAACGGAAGAAAACCCTTACCCAATGCTTTATCTGGGTTATGAGAAGCCACCTGAGAAGAAACGCCGAAGAGTCGTCAGGATGAGTGTTGACAGTCAAGTCGCAACAACAACAGGTATGCTAAATTTGATATCGACGCATTATTTTTTTTATGTAACATTACGGTAGCATACAGTATACTCTATTTACGTTGGTTAAGTCAATGGTGTATCCTCACTTTCATCCTTAATTTAGAAATGATCATAGGTCAGTGTCCTGTTAAAACCTTGTCTAGATCTATTCTGTACACCAATGCATGTTTAGACCCTCATCCAATTATCTCCATCTATGTCTCCATATTATTATTACCTGCAGACCAAGCTGTTATGGTGTTCGAGCAGCCTCAAACCTTCAAGGATGCCCAAACACAGTGGATGGATCCAGCTGAGGAGGACCATACCTACTCTAAAGGATCCATCCTTATATGTGACATGATCATCACACCTGCCCCTGAGATCTCACTGTCCATTGCAGAGGTTACACTGAAAGGTGATAAAGACTGTCTGCTGTACACAGGGATTCCTCTACTTGTGTTCAACACTCTTGTCTCCTGTCTACAAGGTTTTGTGCGCCAGTCATCAACAATGCCAGCTCAAGATGAAGTTTTGTTAACACTCATGAAGCTCAGACATAACTTTGCTGTAGCTGATTTAGCGAGGCGCTTTAAAAGATCAGCCAGTCAGGTAAGTAAAACACTTACGCATTGGGTTGATATCCTTGCTGAGCACACCAGGGACCTCATTCCATGGCTGCCCCGTGACACTATAAAAGCAACTATGCCAAAGGTTTTTCTGCCACATTTCTCTGATTTAACGTGCATCATTGACTGCACAGAGAGTGTTCTGCAAAAAGCCAAAAACTTAGACTCGCGCTCAGAGTCTTACAGCCATTACTATGCAAGTAACACTGTTAAGTACCTTGTTGCCATTGCTCCATCAGGGATGCTGATGTTTATTTCAGAGGCTTTTGGTGGGAAGTGTAGTGACAGGTATATTACACAGAACTCAGGGTTTCTTGATTTTTTACGTCCTGGTGATGTGGTGATGGGGGACCGTGGGTTCACAATTAGAGATCTTGTTGAGGAGAGGAGGGTAAGGCTAGTCATACCTGCGTTTACACGCAAACGCAGCCAGCTAACCAATGAGCAAGTGACTCAGATGAGACGGATAGCAAATGTACGCATTCATGTGGAACGGGCTATAAGGCGTCTCAAAGTGTTCAAGATCCTGTCACAAACCGTGCCAATAAGCTTAGTTCCTAAAATTGATAAAATACTTCAGATTTGTGCAGCTCTCATAAATCTGAGAGGAGAGCTTATCTCCAGCAATTAATATCTTACATATTATTAAACAACATCTTGTATATTTATGAATTACATTTATTTATTCCTATTTTTTTTATTTATTTTTTTATACATACACATTTATTTATAGAGAGAAACATACATACATAGATGCATATATATATATTGTACAGAGATAGATGCAGAGAGATACACACACAGATTCATACATAGTATTAAGATGGATACAGAGAACAGTGTAGATACTTTATAAATTTAGAAAAAATAGACAGGATAATTCTAGAGATAATTACATATATACAAAGATGAAAAAGGTCACTTCTGAATCACATTCATCACATTGTTGAAATGGGGTTAATGTCATATTCTTCTTTTCTTTTTACAATAGAACACAAAAAATGTATTTGTACATATATTATATGAAGTTTTATTTATACTAGAAATGTAAATAGTAACACAATAACAATTTATTTATACATATATATTAAGTTTTATTTATACTTCAAATGTATTTGAACCATTGTTTTGTTATTTTTGCATCTCACAGAGTGAGACTTATTGCCAACTGATATGTCGTTTAATTACAAAACTGTTTGAGGTACTTGGGGCAGAGATGTAGTTTATTTTCTGCAAAATCATCAGCCAACCTGGGAAGCATATGTAGAAAATAAAATTTTTCCAGTTGCTCTACTTGTTTGTCAGTGTAATCTTTGTCAAATGGAATTTCCAATTCTAAATGTTCCTTTTGTGTCCAGATAACCAATGTGCATCTCTGTAGACCAAGGCACATCATAGCCACCTGTGTCTAAAATAATAGAAAATACATTAAATTGGCACCAAATAATGAATATTAGTTCACATTATATTGTTTATCTCTTGTAATCGGCTAATGCAGCTAGTATTTCTTGCCATTAAAAACAACCCTGCTTACCTGTAGGTAGTATCCAGCTCTTCCATTTGGCAAAACGAGGTACTTTCCATCATCCAAGATTTTGATGTCACCGTTTGGCCGGGTGAGAAATTCTTCGAGAGACATCAGACTCTTGAAGGGGCACTTGATCTCAAGAAGTTTTGTCCCATCAAGGATCCCATCTGGACTGGCTGCCAACCAGGGGTGGTCAGGATGCACCACAAGTCCTTTGTTGTGCACATCATGCCCTCTGCTCTCAAGGAGTGTGATGACCCTGACTTCATTGTCAGAGCCATATTTCGTGGCTGTGTTCCCGGTGAAGGTGGGGTACACGTGCTCATTGAGAAACTTTTGGGGGTCTGTGGTGTGTCGTTTGGGGACTCGTTTCACTGTGCTTGCAGTGAGACGCAGTCTCCTAGCGTCATGCCAAACCTGTGACCTACTCTGGGTCTTTGTGTCCATTTCCAATGTGGATATTTGATTGGGGGACAAAGCAATGTATGATTGGTAAAACACTGAACACTTCCTACATGTCAGATGTGTGCTATGATCAGTATGGTTCTCAATTTGTAATTCTGAATCTTGGTTTGGCCCTGTGCTAGGTTCTACATCTGCTCTGTAAGCAAGCTGGATAATACCATGATTTTGAAGCTGATAGAGTGGAGCCATGATTGAGGAGTTGATGTGTGTTTTGAAATCCTCATGGTTACTGAAGAGTCGGGGAGAGGGTGTGGAATTGTTTTGTTCTGGCCTTGATGGATGGGGATATGTGTCCTGGCGTCTGTGGCGCCTAAAATTAATATGCTTTGCCTTTACCAGACCAACATTCCTCTTTGCACCAGTATTCCACTTCCTTTGCACATCAGTACATGCTGTCCCTGTCACACCTTGCCTGACTGCATTCTCAACCTACAAGAAGGAATGGTTTCACATTTTCTTATTATCACATGCTGAAACCGACTTATATGCTTAAAGGTTGTATCAGCGATGTTTGGGGGACGTCCGGTGACGTTCTGTTGGTATTTGAAGCAAGATCCCAAACAAACAGAGCCAGCTCGCCCCTCCCTTCCGTGTTTCATGCATCCAGCAAAACTATCATGAACGCAGCGCAAAAAAACACCCACCCCTGGTCAGTGATTGGTTGGAATACTATTTATTTCGGTTTTGAGTGGTTGTTTTAGTACCATGTTTTTGTGTACGATCTCGGAGCATAGGCTGCAGAGACGCGTTTTTTTGATGGCCTGCTTATGGGGCGGTTAGATAATGGATCGTGAGGATAGATCAGATGAATGTGATAATTTATGTTTCGGCCTAGAATCCCTGATACAACCTTAAGTAGTCTTTGAGCTAGTGTCTCAAAATCATGTATTTCACCAAAAGATCTTAGTTCTTGTCATGGCACATAATATGTGGTGTTGCAATACCTTCCACAATATTGCTGCTGCATGACTACAGGAGCGTCCTGCTCCTGCTATACACGAACAGCCTGCTGTCTGTATCACTCCTGTCGTTGATACCAATACCCAGGCCTTAAGATGGGTGTTATTAAGACTCTGGCTTGGCTCTATATCAGCTTTCAAGTAGACTAGGTCTTCTGTGACCTCCTTTAACCACACTCGCCCGACTTTCTCGCTGTGTAAATACTGGTAAGCTTCGGAGCTTTTTAGGTTCATCATTGCCTTACCATCGCAAGACACAGACTCAATAAAGTAAGAGAAAATGCTGCTGTACGTTATCCTCGGCCATTTTTTAACTTCGTCTTCCCATGCAGTAACTGCAGAGGGCAAAGGAATAATTATGTTGCCGTTTTTTAACTCGGTGAGGTTGTGTTCCCACATTGTAATTGATGAATGACAGCTGGTGATTGTTTACGTCGATCTCGTAGTAACCGCCGGTTACTAAGCGGAAGTGGAGCCCACAATTCGCGCTAAGCATCATGGGGCGTTGGAAACTTGTGGATAGGGTTAGTTAGTTCTTCCACTGCTTCTCCATTGCCATCAGTATTCACCAGAGGTTTTTATGAGCATTATAATCACCACACCATATTTCCCTTCTATATCCTTGCTTCTTTATTATACTATCTAATATTTCTGGGCTACCATGTTGCCATCTTTTTTACATATTTCCATTGCTACACATTCTATTTCTGTTATAGTCACTATTCTTCTAAATGCCATCAACCCTTACAAATGTTGCACAGCCGCCGCCTTGCCTTCCAATCCTATCAGATCTTACTGACTCATGCCGAGGTAAAATAAAGTCAAGGTGAGGTCGAAGCCAGGTTTCCTGAATGTAAACAATATCAGGTCTGACTTCTGCTCCTTCTATTAACCTCTTAAATTCTTGTCCATTTGCCATCAGCTTCTAGCATTCCACTGTAAGAGGAGGAAAACCATTACTATATCAACTATAATAGAGGTTCTCTAAGCTATCATTTAGAGATCCTCCATCATTACTTGCTCTTAACATACCATGAATATCTTCAGCTCTCAGATCTTTAGTGCCCAAAAACTCTTCTGCAGCTTCTACCACTATCTTGATTCTGTCACTTTTCTTTTCTAGCCATACTGCCACATTAACAACTTTGCATATGAATGCTACAAAGCTTTTTTTGTTAACCAACATGGTATCTTCCTGGACAATACACTTATGACTGCACGTCTTCTCAGTGGGGGCTGACTTTCCTGGTTAGTGTTTTCTTAGGCCTGACCTCTGGGGCACAATATCACTTTGAATAGGATTTTCACAGATGTTTTGAACAGTCTCATTTATCCTTGTTTGCTTGCTTTCATATGCATTAACAGTTTTTATGGCCTCAGCATATGATACATTATTAATAATCTTAATTCTCTGTACTTCTTTGGCTTGCCTCTGTACCACACAGCAAAGGCCGCACTATGCTCCCCTCCACAATTACATCATTTTAGCATCTTTATTGCACTTGCCATACTCATGCTCCCCTCCACATTTTGCACGCCTCTGCCTCCTTTTGCATTGTTGAGCTGTATGTCCCATTCTCTGGCATTTGAAACACCTCAAAGGTTTAGGAATGTACTCTCTTACTTTATAGTTTAACCAACCAATATGTATCTCAGAAGGCATTGATTTATCTAAAACAAGCAGCACTGATAAGCTATTTTGTTTAACTCCACTTTTATTAGTTTGAAGTCGTTTAGCTTCAATCACTTTCCCACCCTTGATCTCTTCCTTGACGTCTTCCATTGACATTTCTAGTGGCACATTTGTAATAACTCCACGTAATTTTGCTGCCATTCCTGGTACATGGGCCTTAATCCTTCCACCATCAAGGTGAGACATTTTAAGCATCATTTCCTGCTGTTTCTTAATCTCTGCTGAAATAAGGATTCTTCTGTTATTCAATAGCTTTACAAATTTATTCCTTATCGTTGCTAAGCATGATAATTACTATCCATTCCTCCTTTACCTCCTCACTACTACTCCCATTGGTTATAGTTTTCTTCTTTTTAACAGATTGCCTCGGACTGCTCTCCCCTTCACTACCTCCTTCAGACCATGATTTTTTCCTTGCCTTTTTTGTTTGAGTATAGTCTCCATATCTGTCCACCCCTCACCATCTGACATATCTGCCATTATTACACTCACGGTACAGTTTGTTTGCAACCCGCTTTCTCTCACACCGATACGTCTCCTCGGGTAAAAACGACGTCGCTACTTCCTCCTCCCAGCCTCAACGCAGCCCCCCTATCCAACTAACCCACCTTGCTGCTTCTTCTTCTTCTTCTTCTTCAAGTCAAAAAGGTACCTATTACAAATATCATTGCATGAGTCTTGACAGTGGATATGTATGAATGGACACATACCACTACATACAATTAATATTGCAAGGATAATTGATTTTACGGAGATGCAACTACTTCGTCCGCGCGCACCGAAACCACATAGCAGCGCCCGTACGGGAGCGCGCTTCCTAGAAGCAGCAGGAAGGAGCAGCTGACACGGCGGTGAGACGTTGTACACACAAACAGTGAATAAACACACTATAAACATTATGCATCAATCACATATTACCTATAAATGCATTATACAGCGGCCGTACGCCTTTAGCTCTGAATGCATTTTAGCGCAAATGCGTAATTGAAAGAAAGGGAAATGTTTGGTGCGGCCACATTACGGACGCGCCAATAGTCGCGGCATCACAATATGTTTTAGTAAAGCCACAAGTCTAACAGGCTAACAAGTAAATAATGTCAAATGGCTCAAATCAAGTGAAGGGATTTGAACAGAGTCTAAATTAAGTAAACAATGTAAACATGCACATCATTTAAAAATAAATAAATGGCGGCAAACGAAGAAAGGGAAGTAAAAAAGTGTAGGTGTGTGTGTGTGTGTGTGTGTGTGTGTGCGTGTGTGTGTGTGTGTGCCACCACTTCTACACACACACAGTGTGTGTGTAGGTGTGTAGGTGTGTGTGTGTGTGTGAGTGTGTAGGTGTGTGTGTGTGTGTGTGTGTGTGTGTGTAGGTGTGTGTGTTTCTCTTGGTGGTTATGGCAGTATTTGATTGATCATTGACATCAATCTCTGACTGCATTCTGAGAGGTGCGGTTTAACTGCAATTTGCAACGGATGTTAAGCTTATGCTTATGATGCGTTTTCTATTGCCACTGACACGCGACGTTTGACACTGGTTTCTGGTAGGGTTATGGTTTGCATTGGGTGGGTTTTTGTTCAGGGTTTTTAACTTGTTTCAACTTGTTTTAACTTGCTCAGAGTTCGTTTCGGTGCACCGGGAACATGGCAGCTGCAAGGACGGACCGCGGGATCCCACTGAGTACGGTAAGGATAACATATCATCTTTATCGATTGGTAAAATTATGCCAATAGGCCTACTAATCTTAACGACATCACATGAGCGAAATCTATCGATGATCACTGCAGAAAATCAAATCAAACATTATTACATTATCACATTATAATATTATTATATAAAACATATTTACATTGCATTATTCCCATCGCAACCAATGTCTAGGTGGTCCATAAACACGTTTTATTGATATTGAGTTCAGCTTGTTAAAAGCATCAGGGTACAATATCCACCTTTCTAACGCGTCCAGTGTCAGTACAGTAGTTGTTGGTCTCCGTGTCTCGCTCATCCGCCCATCGCTACCAGACAAAGAGAAATGCCTGTGAGAGCGAGACCCGTGTATTTGATTTGAATGTATTTGATTCACCGAAGGGTTAAGGTAATTTATTTTTTGATAACATGAAGGTGGGCATTTGTATCACAACAGTTTAATTTTGGATGAGGGAACTACCTCAAACGACAACGCCCAGCGGTGGCGCGAAGGGGTGGCTTTTGGGACTCAAAAAGCCCCAGATCTTTATGCTTTTTTCTCAATTAACATTTAAAGCATTGCCGATTAACATGACATGGTTCACCGGTGAATTTGAAGGATGAAGGTGTGTCGATGAAATTGGGATGGTATAAAATAACTTTGAAGAACTTTGAACAATGGTCTGCTTACTTGAGCTTTCATTACCATCTAGAGGAAAGGACACGCAACAGCAGGAATAGCTTGGCTACAAAATCATAGGACTATTGTTGGCTAAGCACAGTGAGCATACCACTTCTAAAATACAAAAACGCAAACAAACAATCTGTCTGCAATCCTACTTTCATCTACTGAATGTTAGTCTCCCAATTATTTAGTTTCAATTTTGCCATTGTAGTTTACATTAAAATCTATAGAAGAATAGTTAATTGGCTATTGTTTCTTTACATTAAATAGTATTGTCTTGTGCATGCCCTGCTACTGAAAATAATGGCTATGAATCAGAAGGGATTTAGGATTTGCCAATGTTCAGCAGGTAACCCTTAAATGCACTAGAATGCAGGAAATCGCATCTAAGAAAGGGGGAGGAGGACCCCCAGACCCTCATGGGCTAAGCCCCGGGTGTTCACAAAGTCTGGCACCACCCCTGAATGCCTCCAAAACATGGATGCATTACAGAATGCACACCCCCTTATCATAGCCCCCCTCATCCGCAAACTGACTTTCGCTATATTATTTTAAACATGGATCTGTTTTTTTCCGCTCTCCTATCATCGCTGTTAGGTCCGTCATCTATTTTATCATCAACATCTCAATTACAATTTACAACAACAATTAGGTAAAAGATATGCTTGCATTTATTACAATGAAAACTTTTTCCACATTCTTATTTCAAAGTGAAGAAGAGGGGTCTGACCAACATCAATCTTGTAAATACACAATAAAAAGGGGTCCCCTTTCCTTCCTGTATTAAAACAAAACCAGACTTTAAAGTCCCTCAAAAGTATTAGTTTCCAAATTGACAGTAGCTCATTCCTGGAATGAGGTTCTTAATACCCAAATTTTGCTAGCAGTCATTAGATATGGGGATTCCATCTTATTTGGGTTTCTTACTTTGGGGTGTCAGATATTTAGGCAATTTGAATAGTAATACCTTATAATAAAACAGGTTACCTTTTTAACAGACTATTGTGCGCAACTGTCTAGTTCTGAAGCCCGACTTTTGAGGCTGGAGAACATTAACATTGATTAGTACACAGCTCTTCTCAATGCTGTGGAACGTTCCGTTCACTTGCATGGGCCTTCCCGACTTCCGGTGGAGAATTATTTAAGCAATAGATCACGACAGGCTGTGGAATGTGCTCATTATACCACAGTTAAGGGCCGTTGTACGTCCCGCACGCAGCGGAGGGACGACGACCCCCTTAACTGTAGTATAATGAGCACATTCTGACACAGACTATTGGGCAGTGGTTACTGATACCCAGAGAGTAGACAACAGACGCAGAATGGTTTAGTTTGTTAGTAGGAATGAGGTCCATCAGCGTAGATTCATCAGGGTTTCTCATGTTTGGCTGTGTTGGTTTGGATATGAGTTGGGATAGATTTAGTTACAGACAGGAGTTAACCATGAATATCGATGTCTTATATTTGATCCTGATGAATATCCATTCCCTTGAAGTCATTTTTGTGTGAATCACCCCAGTGTTATGTAATCAGTAATGTAATGTAAGTAGTAATGTATGAAGTAATGTAACGTTCCCATTTCAGCTTAGCATAAAGTTTCTCCACACCAACTCGACCAGCCACACCGGGCCCTTCAGTGCTATTGCTGAACTCATAGGTGAGCCCTCCTGCATGTGGTAGCATAGTTACACATTGGTTTAATTTTCAGTTTTTTTAAAGTGTGTTTTAAGTTTTCTGGAACTGGAAATTCACTTGACATCTGACAAAAGGCCAAATGTTTTACCATACACTTTCACAAAGCAGATATATATTTTTTTCAAATGTTTTTTACTTAAAAAAAAAAAGTATATGTATATGACTTGGTTGAATGTTTTCATTGTATTTTCCTTAATCCTCCCTGTAGACAACGCATACGACCCTGATGTCGATGCCAAACAGATATGGATCGATAAGTCCCAGATCAATGACACGGAGTGTCTCACCTTCAGGGACGACGGAAACGGACTCAGCCGTGACTTGATGCATCAGATGCTCAGGTGATAGTTGATTATTTACAATATTAATGATTATTTAGAATATCACAACATCAGGGAATTCAAATTATTCATGACTGTGCTATGAAGTATTGTATGTAGCATATTTTTCCTTTTCCCTTATAGCTTTGGATTTAGCGAGAAAAAAACTGTGAACGGCAAACATCCCATTGGAATGTATGGCAACGGTTTCAAGTCTGGCTCAATGCGTCTGGGCCGGGATGCCATTGTTTTATCCAAATCAAAGAATGGCCAGTGTGTTGGCATGCTGTCACAGACTTACCTGGAGAGGATTGGAGGCAAGCACATCGGTGTGCCTATTATCAGCTTTAATAAACAGGAAGCCATTAGGTATATCCTTTTGAGCATGTCAAATAGGTCGACACTGTGTTCCTGGTCATTGCTGTTGTGTGTTGTGGATCACTGTTATCATGAAGTCAATTACTCTGGATATGTTAATCAAGCCATATCTGGTTCCTTGGCTAGGGCCTTTTTAAGAGGATATTATTATAATTTATTTTTTATAGGATTATAATTGTTATTGATTCCATATGCTGCATATATAATATCCTTGTGCCCAAGTTTAGACCAAGCTAGGGAGGAAGCTAGACCTAACCTTGCAGTGGCTTTCCAACATGAAAAATGGTTCATAATGTAATAATATTGTTCATCATGGATCTGGTTTCCCCTGCTAC
>JAOPJL010034654.1:0-11034 GCA_027123545.1 Trisopterus esmarkii | reverse complement strand
GTAGACCACAACAGAGAACAGGTTCCACTGTGAGCAGGGAGAACCTGTAGACCACAACAGAGAAGAGGTTCCACTGTTAGCAGCGAGAACCTGTAGACCACAACATAGAAGAGGTTCCACTGTGAGCAGGGAGAACCTGTAGACCACAACAGAGAACAGGTTCCACTGTAGACCACAACAGAGAACAGGTTCCACTGTAGACCACAACAGAGCACAGGTTCCACTGTAGACCACAACAGAGAACAGGTTCCACTGTAGACCACAACAGAGGACAGGTTCCACTGTAGACCACAACAGAGGACAGGTTCCACTGTCAGCAGGGAGAACCTGTAGACCACAACAGAGAACAGGTTCCACTGTGAGCAGGGAGAACCTGTAGACCACAACAGAGAAGAGGTTCCACTGTGAGCAGGGAGAACCTGTAGACCACAACAGAGAACAGGTTCTACTGTGAGCAGGGAGAACCTGTAGACCACAACAGAGAACAGGTTCCACTGTCAGCAGTGAGGCCAGTTGTGGAGCAGCAGGGGCATAAAGGTTCCACCAGAAGTGGCCTAAGAAGCCGTAGACCAGAATGGGCTTACTAACTGTAGCTCCTTCAGCACCAGATCTAGCGTATGCCTCGAGATAAGTCAATGTTTTGCACAGATGCACCATCGTTTTTTTGCGTTTCCAGGACTCAATGTGAAGCAAGTCAATATTAATTACTGACACTTGAGTGGCAATGAGGAGTTTAATAATTTAATATTTTTTTGGAAGAGAGATCTGATCCGCAGTTCAACATGCCCGGACAATAAAAATGAAAAGCAAGAGATATTGAACAAATTTTAGGACTAACATTAAAACCGATCAAATAATTCAACGAATCACGCAAGTGTTAGACATCGCTTTAGGTAGAAATTGAGACAAAAAATCCATATAATACAACACTTTTGGAAACAATCTATTAAGGTTTAGGGGTAAAACAACAATATAACTTTTCTAAGTTACCCGTCAGTGCGGTTGGACACTAAAGCAGCCATGCTGCAGGGAACTCAGCTATAGATAATCTATACCATACCCCTGGTGTGGTTTTACCAAGGGCCACTTTTCCACATCAGGGAGAGGTACATCCCCGCAGACTCTTTATCCCTTTACCACCAAAATGCTATTAGCCATCAAGTCACAACCACTAGCTCCTTCCCTGTATGGGGCCTGCTGGGATATCAAAGCGTCTGCCGTATAAGAGAAGAGCTTTCAAGGGTTATTTTTACCTGAAAGAGTACAATATGGGGAACGAAAGCAGGCTAAATCAATGAAGTCTGAGGAGCACAACAGCTGTTTAGAATGTGTTTGGTTTGGTTAAAGAGTAGCCAAACCAAACCAGTATTATCAATGACTAAAAGAAAAATTGTAAAAATAAAAAAAGCCATTAAAAAGCCAATAACGAATAAAAATAGAGCAAGGCTTTACAAAAAAACTTCAATTTGAAATTTGTCTGTTTACATAGCTAAGTCATATAAACAGCAATGATAGAGGAAGTTTCTTTAAACTTTTTATTTTTTTATTTTATACGCTTAGTATTTTGGGTGGATGTGAACACTATCTTCCAATTGTTTAGCTGTGCCAGTGCCGGTCCACACTTGTGTAGATTTGTTATTACACAATGGTTGTTCTGACCTTTTTGAATCTCACCCCTGACAAATACCCCATCTGATAAAAAATGATGCTGAAACAAATACAAACAAAACTAAACCTAGGTATTAAAAAAAAAAACGACCTGCTTTCAAAACAAATCACAACTGAACTGATATTGAAAACAAGATAAAAATAAAAACTAATGAAAAATCTGAAACTATTATAATCTTGCCTCAGAAACACCACCATCTATTGGGTAAAGGAGTATCAATCTGCTGCTTCCTCTTGATATGTATAAAGCTGATTTGAAAGAATTGTAAAGATGTAACACAGTCAATCAATTTTTAATACAAAATAATACACAACAGTACAACAGTACAATATGTACACCATGTACATTTACAGTACGTCTAATGTACACGTGCAAAATAACTGGAGAGAAGGGATCATGCCCGTTTAGTCCCGTGTTATAACAGTAGGTGGGAACCGGCAAAGAGATAGGGCAGGAGACTACAAACATTGTGTCTGAGTCACTTGTCGAGTTGTCAGGCTTACGTTATCTGGGGTAAAGACACGAGCCAATGAATAATGTGTTCTGCTTCATAGCTCCATGGGTGTCAGTCCGGGAGCTGGTACGAGCGTATTGTGTGGTTTAAGGTGCATGATCTGGCTTAGGGATGTCCCTGTACTTTGATTCTCAGTCATTCACCTTCCTTTTAAACCACCAAACCCACTTAATATTGGCAGACTTTTACAAAAAAATTATGTTCTTATATTCTACACAGTAAAATTCATAATGCCAAAAAAAAAAACACTGCTTGCAGGTGTGGTTGTGTTCGTGTGGTTGAAAGGGCGAATAGATGCAGATGAAAGACGCTAATTATGCCCGCGACATTGTGAGGAAGAATCACTGGTGTTCTAATGGGAAAATCAGGAGACTAATGAGTGGATTTTTCTCCAGTGACTTTGGCTTTTCAAAACCGGATGGAGGACGGCGAGGGAGAGGAGGATTAGTCACCCAGATGACGACAGGAGTGTGAGCGGAGAGGGAGACAATGCAGCCGTTGAGAGATATTTAATTCAGACTAATTATGATGAATTCCGACCGAATGTTTTCAGCTAAGGCCAGGTCGTATTATCGCTCTGCCTTGGAGAGGCTTTTGGCTTCCGGTATAGAGACGCTCCAGCACTTCATTACTCTGTTGGTTTGCGGCAGTAAGAGTTAAAGAGGTCCCGCAACACATAAACGGATACCACAAGGCATTTAACACGGCTGACACCAAAAAGGAGCGCTGAATAACTTGGGAGTTCTGCCTTGATTGCATCTTTCCGATTAGGCTGCATGGCTGTTTCTGAATGTTTCTTGGTATAATGAGCTAATCCACTGACTGATTAAAGGGAAACATCTTTAAATATAAACCACTGGTGCTCATTGGTGAAGCTGATTTGGTGCACAGATGATACATGAGAGACATGTTTTGCATTCTATATGTAAATAACGGCGAAAGTTTTCAAAACAAGTTGACTGAGGCAATAGTTGGTTATACATGCACAAACACAAACAAAACTCAAATTATAGAGTCGGGTAGTCCCGCCCACTTTGATGACGAACAGCTGGTGCCACATTTTCAAAAAGTTTCTCCAGGAGTCAATGGACAAAACAACTGTAGGGGGCAAAAATAATACAGAGTGGGCTGCGACGATCCACCTCCACAAGGAACACAAGGAACTGTTCATCACATCTGTCATTCATAAATAATGTCCAAGAAATGCCAGTTTGAAATATGACCAAAGGAGCTAAAACATACTCATCAGCTACAAGAGTAACTGGATAAACCTACTGAATTAAAACCAAATCCTGCCATAATGTTTTTACTCCAGATTGCAATCATAGGGCAAAACAAGGAGTCATGCTCAGTTTTATAATAAGGCACAAGACGCAACAGTGTGTACGCCATTTCTTACCAACCCTGGTTCTGGGGAAGAGGGGGCAGCTATGAGATGTCTGAGGCTGTAAAGGGTACTGAGCTAGCGGGGGTGTCTTCCTGATCTCCAGTGTTTCTGGGTAATGTATTGTAGTTCTGTTTTGAGAATTGTAGGTTAAACATCAATGTAAGTTAGGATAGGAGCAGGATTCACTCAATGTGTATTCTCCAAACTTTTAGAGTGCTGGCCTGATTAGCCAGATCAAGTAAAGTAGGAAGGAGGCCGCACTATGCATAAATAGGCAAATAAACATAACATTTGAAATGCATATGATGCTATTTGAATCACATATAAGGCAACTTTTGCTTCCTAAAATGGATTATATAACGTGAATATGGGTAAAGGATATTTTTCAGGCAATACACACACATACATATAGTATATATATTTACAAAATAATCAATATATGACTTCAAGGCCCTCATGTGTCGCTTATCCAGATAATTTGCTTAAGTACGGATGGATAGATGGATTTATGGACAGTAGAGGTGGCTGACTGAATGTGGGGTTGGGGAAGTGGGGGGGGGGAGGGGGGGGTCGTCACAAACGCAATGTGTGAATTGTTTCAGGTGGTCTCTATGTGATGATGGAGCCTAGGTAGGTCTACACTACATGATCTCTATGTGAGGATGTAGGCCTACACTACATGGTATCAGCCTGTCCTCCCACCTAAACCACAGAATAGTTATTTTCAGAGCTGCCAACTCTCAGCAAACCTTTTCAATAATGTGAGTATATTATTGACTGCTTAAACTGTGATCTTAGGCCACCTTAGTTCTTCGATCAGCCCATAGTCATTTTGGAAGCAAGCTAAATAACGCATGCCATGCCTGTTGAGTTTAATTGTCTGAAGATATGCCAAGTCGGTCCCGGTTGGTTAAATTCCAAACACAAAAATGCTTACATAAAATGAGTGTTGGTTATTTTCAACTAACTCACTGAATTCACAATAACAGATAAATATTGTATTATATAATAACAATAAATTACCAAATTGTATGAATCCATACTTTTCAACATTTAAATTTTTTTTTTTTTACGGTCATGCTTTGAACATATATCATTCACGTGAAGGAAGACTCTTATTTAGAATGTCTGGCACAGGCAGCCTGGATCAATACACACCTAATACGGACTGGGACTCGCCTGGGTTTTTCAGGTGATGGGATTGGCTGGAGATTTCTTACTGATCGGACTGACTGGGGATAGCTTTATTCTATGTCTGCAAACTGTAACGGGCCCCTGGATATGAAAAAAAGGCACGGTAATTCCACAAGATGGAAGTGGTATCTATGTCAATGGCCTTACCTTAAAGTAAAATAAATACTTTGGGCTAGTGTTGGAACAACAAAGGTTGAATAAATCAAATAAATAAAAGCAAAGATGACAGTTCCCTGATGATGGTGAGGAAGCGGCACAGCGCTGAGTGCCGAAACATTTAGTCTGATTAAAGAGTGCGTGGAGATTATCTGTTTATAACCCCAGAGCCCTGCGGCGATAATCTGGGATTAACAAGCATAATACAATTGGAACAATCTGTCACCGTAGGGCACTGATGTGTCAAAGTGAAAAGGTATAACACCGACGTTTCAAATAAAGCTCCTGTGCATCGCTTTTTATTCCCACATGCTGTACTCACTGACACGCCAAAACATGAAGAGTTATAAAGATCAACTCACCGTTGGGTTTCAGACGCATCGAGAGAAAACCCCCCAGATCTTAAAGACGTCAGTTGGTGTTACTCACTTCTCAAGGCTATTTATATTTCACATAACATCTCAAACCTTTGATGCTCCTTTCATCGTTATGAGTCAAGGACAGGCTGGGGCGTATGTTTCTTGGACAAAGATTAGGTTTACAGATATATGCATGAAGCAAAATGTGACACACTCACAGTGGGAGGAACGCAATCAGATGGTTCTAGGTTGGCGTGATAAGATACGGTCGTTGTGACTAAAGCACTTTCTGATGAGGCCCTTTTGAAGTGTGTGCATCAGACCAGAACACCTAATTAACCCAATGGCTATGGAGAAATAAACATGTTGAAAGCGTGAAACACAGACTTACTGTCTAGGCAACATTACTTACATCTAAGCTCATAGTCTTCTTGAAATGTGAAAATTATGCACCACCGTCACACACACATATTCTTACTTACACACAGATCTCATTAAACACCCACACAGACATCACAAATGAGACGATAGATTGATATCTGAAGTCGAATGGCAGGCTTGCTAAAATTTGGGTGAAATACGCGGTTCACGCCTCATTTTTCAACCAATCATTTTTCAAGTGTGTGTAAAGGTTTCAAATCAACACTGTGTGAAGTGGGCTGCTGAAGTAACACACTTATTGACAGCTTCATCTACTCGCGCATGCCAACCCAACATGACCTATGCTAACCAAGGCCCCATCCACACGGGGCGAAAACTTTTCCCCTCCGCTTTCCTTTGATGCGTTTCAGGAATATCTCCGTAAAGATGGAAAACGCATCGAGCTGTAGAAACGCTGTAGTACATATTCAAGGCCACTGTGTGGCTCTGGTTCTCCACAAAAAAAAGGTTGGAGCGCATCAAGCCTGCGCACTGTATACTGTATAAACATACAGTCGAGGAGGAGAAAGCAGTTGTTAAACCTTTTAAATTAAGCGGAAATACTTTTTAATGTACAGTTAGTAATTCAATTTACCCAGGGCTGTATTTAAAGCTACAAAAATAATACAAACCAAATAAAAACAAAAACAAATTCAACACAACTCTAATGTCGCCCAACTGGGGGGGTGGCGGCGACGACGTCATTGTTTGCGTTTCAGGCGTCCACACGAATGCTAACACAAAAACGCATAGGTCTGTTTTTATCTGAATCCACCCTGGGACCTGGTTTCAAATACGTGCGTTTTCGGGCAACTAAAACGATGGGTCCGTCTGGACGGTCGGCCCAAATGCACAAGACTTGCGTTTTCACCATTAAATCTGTACCGTGTGGACGAGGCCCACGAGTGACCCTGGCTAAACCTAGCAGAGCAGGACACCTGCTAACCCTGCCAATCCAGCAAGACCCATGTCAACCCTATCCCAGTACGACCCATGCTAAACCTCATCTAGCATAACCCATGCTAACCCGGTGTGTCATTGTTACAGCCATCCAGGGATTATATTGAGTGCTAATCGGTGCTGCTGTGCTACTGCATGGAGCTGATAGTTCTCATGCTTCTAAAAACGAGTGTACTACACTGAGCACACCCTCCTCCACTCTTGCATTTAGCACGCTTCCAAACTACAAATAACCCATACAAAAACCAGTACTACAACCTGCAGAACCAAGGGTACAACCACTACAACCAGTCTGCTGCTAGTCCATTTTGTATGGCCTGCTGGACATTTTGGAGAGAAAGAACAGGCCGTTGATTAATTTTTTACTGCAATCACAGAATACATACATGCAACATTGATGCGCCCTCGGTTGCTGCCTTTAAATCAAGGCTCAAAACCCATCTGTACAACCTGGCTTTTTCTCCCTACTATCTTACCTCTGCACAACTATCTTTGTTTATATGTAGATGTCTGGGTTTTATGTATTTTTAAAATTTAGTAAAAAAAAATATTTTTACCTTAATTTGTAAATTGTACAGCACTTTGGTCAGTGTGAACTGTTATAAATATGCTTTATAAATTCATTTTTCTAACTAACTATTGATGAAGCATGGATTGGAGATATTTCCTCCTTTATTTCGACACATTGGGACACATATTGATGGCTAGCAGGTCCCTTACGAAAGAGGTGCAATCAAGAGCATCGATGTAGGATCTGATTATTATTCAAAACATTATCTAATGATTTTATAGATGCCAGGACCCATGCTAGTCTTCAGTCAAGGGAAAGAGGTTTGAGACAATTCCAAAATTAAAAATATGCTAATCACGATAGAGAGAAAATGGACTTGTCACAGTACCCAGAGATAGGACTAATAGCATCTGCTCGCAGTGCTCGTCCAGAATGACTAACCACCTCCTGCTTTGCAAAGCAATCCAATGTACAGCCGGCGGACTTGGAAGTTATTGTCGGTCAACTGTCAGGAAGAACTGCTGCAATGTGAATACAGAAATACCTCTGATGAATACCTATGATATGATGAACACCTGTTGATATGATGAACACCTGGGATGAACACATATGATAAACACATATGATGAACAACTACTGAGGAATCATGACGAAACCCGGTGATGAAAACCTACAGAATTAATGGAAATTATTTGAATAGACAACAAATGTATGTCTTGGGAGGGATCATATTCTATATAATCTATCTATATTATTGCATTTCTATATATCTACAATCGCAGACAGGCAACGTTCACGTTCAATCATCCAATTCCATCTAATATCATCGAATCAAATGTTATAGAGGCTATTGTGTGTGCTTCCATGCGTGCGTGCATGCGTGTGTGCGTGCATGTACTCTATACCTCTATTGTATATATAATTCAAGTTTTCTATATACTGCAGTCATATTGTCTCAGTGAGTCCAGAAAGGCCCCAACTCAATCTTATTTCACTTTAGATTTGATGTCGGTCGTATCCTATGGACTCCGTCGTATTCCGGGAGTATATTGCTTTTTCACAGTGTATTTGTTATGATTGAATTAGAATGAGGCAAGCTGGTCTCCATGTGCCATATCTTCACTTCCACACAAGAAATACGTTCCATTCCTTCACAGCCAAGTTAAGGCTGAGCATCACCACACTGAACACCAAGCAGATCAAACCCTCATCAGACCCTGACCTAGCCTGGCTTTTGCCAGACAAAGGGCGATCGTAGATTGCACGTTGGTCTGGGGAGGCTGCTGTCATTTTCTTCAGCGCAAGAGGCATGATTCAAATATGGGCCTAGTTCAAATGACTCTGTACGCAATTGGCTGCTTGCCGTCTAATCCCTGTCGTCATTGAGTTGAACCAGCCAATAGCGCACCAGGGGGAAAAGCCAGCTTGGTGACTCAAATCACTGGCAGATCGGGCTGTGGGGGGTTACCCAGTCTACCCCTGAACCTCATCCGTGTGAAGCACCTACCGGTAGCTGCTGTGGTGGGGTTCTTACTTTTATGCATACATATACAGTACACATATACATACACGTGTTGTGTACTTTCTAATGTATAAGAGGGCAGGCCTACTGCTTCATGCACGTCTTGTGTACTTTCTAATATATAAGAGGGCAGGCCTACTGCTTCATGTACCTCTTGTGTACTTTCTAATAAGAGAGTAGGCCTACTGCTTCAAAGGCTGGTGTGTATTTTCTAATATAAGAGAGTAGGCCTACTGGTGTATCCACCTGCTGTGTATTTTCTAATCTAAGACACAAGGCCTACTGCTCCTTGCCTGTGTTGTGAAACATCAACTGAGTTTCCATCGCAAAAAATGTCCCATTGGCTCCATCGTTCAGGGATCCGCAGTCCACAGATTGTGACGTCTAATTTCCCCTTGATAAAATCACATAAAAAAAAATTTAAAAAAGTTAATCCATTAATACAGTGTGATGCTTAAGACTACAGTTAATTAACTTATTAACTAAATTCCACACCAATATAATGCAGAGGGCAACAAGAGTGATTCATTTAAAAGTAAACCCAAAAGTCACTATTATAGTCAGTATCCAGGGTAAGGTCAAGTGCTAGAAACAACTCATTTAAATCATCAAGGGGCAGAAAGGGAAGTGTAACAGCAGGCAGGGTTCCTCAGAAATAGCCAGAACCCAATATTTTTCCTCCATAGCTAATGTACCTGCTAATTGAGTCTATCACATCCAGGCAGAAGCTCAGAGTGTCAGGAAAAATAAACTGCTGCAAAATACTCTGGAACTCTGCCAAGATTCAATGATGCAAAAAGTGTAAGTTGCAGTGGATAGCGTTTCACTCCATCTCTTCTCACATTGGTGTCCTGAATAATCATCGGTGACTGACAAATAATGGATATCTCTGATCGGCAATTTTGTATATTAAATCTGGAAATATTTAGGTAAATTGACTTACCGATGTTTTTTATATGATTTTTTATTATCATTTTATGTTGTATAATTATTTTTACTCATCATGCAAGGTGGTTTATTTTTTTGTAATAATGTACTTTAACTGAACAACAATTCGACTTTGGAGCATTTCCAGCAATGTTTTGCAATGCTTTCCAGATGGAAATTGCAATTTAGGGCATACAACCTTACATAAACATAAAACAGTATGAGTTGCTCTAGAAATGAATTCATAACTAGTCTGTACCTACTCTTAATAGCATCCAAAAAGCAACATCCGAGGAACTTTGGGATGCTAAAAAATCGAATTAATAATTTACAATTATTAGCATCCATTCTGATCACACTTTGGGTGGGCCTCAAACACCTGTATTGTTGCATATATGAAGAAATAATTTTCGACTTAGCAACATGCTACTAAATACAGTATGATAGTTCTCCCTGAAATAGGATTGTTCTACCTTAAATAGGCTATTTCTACCTTAAATTGTATAGTTCCTGAAATAGTTATCCTAAATAGGATACCAAAGTGTCAAATTTCAGGTAGAAGTACTTCAGGTAGATTATTCCTGAAACTTCAAGGAGTAGCTTCTTCCTGAAATAGGATAGTTCTTCCCGAAATAGGATAGTTCTTCCTGAAATAGGATAGTTCTTCCTGAAATAGGATAGTTGTTCCTGAAATAGGATAGTTCTTCCTTAAATAGGATACTTCAACATCAACGAGGATAGTATTACCTGAAACTACCCTTTGTGTGACTAGGAGAATAATATAGAACCTATTTTGTGAGGGGGTGTTGGCATCAGTTTGCCTCCCTCATGCTTGCAGATACAGTTGCCTTTAATATATTACCAATCATTAGTGTGGATTTTATACAAAGCCAGCAAGGGTCTTTTTACTGAGTCTCATTAGTAGTTTTGTCTTACAATTAAATACTCATTCTGCTGCAGTCCAAAACATCATATTTTCCCTTGAAAACAGGGATTAAACTCAGGCACAGCATTGTTTACAACCCAAAGAACCTTTGATGTTGAGCCCCAGAGAAAGAAAGATATTAACGTCTATACGAACGTGCCACTGGGTTGTGGTGCTATATGCACACTGTGTCCATGCTTTTTGTGACCCTTTATTACTCTTGTGAACGGGGTTCCTGAAGGTGTCGTTGGGAGGTGATCTTGTTGATGACATGCTACTACACCTGGAGGTCCTGGGAGGAGATCATGTTGATGACACGTTAATAGGGATGCGTTGGGTAACTGGGTAGCTGATAGAGCAACTGAATGGGGACCCGGGGGCTGCCTGGGTCTAGGGACTGTTTCAAAGATAATCCACAAGTGTGTGTGTGTGTGTGTGTGTGTGTGTGTGTGTGTGTGTGTGTGTGTGTGTGTGTGTGTGTGTGTGTGTG
>JAOPJL010034652.1:0-11036 GCA_027123545.1 Trisopterus esmarkii | reverse complement strand
GGGGGGGGCGGGGGGGGATTGGAATACAGGTAATGTTTCTATAGTGTCGGTAAAGTGGGCGGGGATGAGCGGCGGGGGTGCTGGGTATCCACACAGCCAAGCTAGCCGTGGTGCCCGGTGAAAAATGAGGCTTCCTGTGTGTCCTCTTTGATCCGAGGGCTGAGCCGTTCCCCATGTGGCGCCGCCACTTCCTGCTCCCCCTGCCGACGCTCTGACCCCACCATGGCCCGGGTGGGCCGGGAGCGGAGAAGAAGAAGAGCGGAGAGAGATGGTCCGCACTGCCTTCGCTTGGACTACATGTGTGGCCATAGTCATAGTCCATCCACACACATACACACACTCACGCTTGACGGACACATGTACATTGTATACACATACATACACACATACATACAAGGACACACTGGGCAGACGCACATGAGTGCAGGACACACACATGATTGTAAGCACAGGCGGACACACACACACTCTCAGAAACAGACAACTCTTTCTATAGGCTATGTATACTTCAGTAGTAGGCCTACTAACGATTAAACGCAAAACACACCAGCCAGTCTTTTCAAGAGTTTCCCTCCCTTTTTCTCGCATGTCTTCCACCCACCAGTGTGAGGAAAGGAAGGAAGAGAGGTAAAAAAAAAAAAGGCTAAGCGAAATAGTTAAGAAATGTTGTACTTCGACGGGGCCCAGACGCACGTGCGTGAGTGGCGGACGCGCGGTGCTCAATGTGTCTTTTGTTTGACAGCTGGTGTTTCAACATCCTCCGGGTGGAACAGAAAAAAGGTCAGCCCGTCGGAGGAGGCCCCAGTGGTTACTCGGCAGTTCAACCTGGGGGCCCCCATCGAGGTGAGGCGTGGGGTGGGGTGGGTGGGGTGGGGGGGGGAGACACAGACAGGAAGAAAAAAATCATTCCCTCCTGCGTCTGATGCTGCACGCCGCCCAATCAACTGGTTTGGTGATCAGCGATCAACGTCTGATTGGGTGCGCAAAGTTTTTCCCCCGCAGACAAACACAAGAGTTCAATCAGTGGAGCTGGCTAATCATGCATTCCAGCAACCAGGCACTCGCCTGTGGCACATGCAAATCAGAAGTCAGCCCACGCAGAGATTTGAAGACCACACTTGTGGTCTTTGAATCAAGAATCAAATCTTAGGAGCCAGGTGAACGAAGATTACATCCGGTTACGTTCCAAGATACTTCACTGCACTGCATTGGAGAGCTCTGTGGGGAAATAACTGAAGGAAAAACAATGGCAGAAATGGGATACGGATTGTAAACACAGGTTCCTTAGGTATGGACCGTCGTCTCGATCCTCATTCAAAACAGCGAAGTCAAAGAGCCATTCAAACCGCAAAGCGTTACTGATATGACAGCTCAATGCAAACACATGGCTTTAGCTAGTCTTCAGGAGTGTCTTCTAACTCAAACTAGTGACACGCCGTGTGTCACTACTACATAGGGGACACACACATGGGCCAAGGCAGCTGTGTGTATCCAAACAGCGCTCAAGGCAGGTGTACGTATGTAAATCTCCACTTCAGCAATAGGATATCTGCAGAGGTCTTGAACCACCAATTGTAGAACACACGAGAACGGCACTTTGATACTGCATGTTAATTAGTCATTACACCCAGGCGCAGGGCAACAGTATGAATTTCAAACTGGACCGTTCAAAATCTATTTACTTTCTGGATGAACATAAATTGCACACCCACATGCATAGACACAATTGCAAGAGAAAAAGAAAGGTCTGCAAAAGCCCAGTCTGGCTTACTTTTTTTTTTTCCACTTGGCTGTTCTTGTGCTTCCTGGACAGATGTATAACAGTGAAAAGGAACCAGGACCTATACGAGAGGCCCCCCCAGTCCCAAAAGGACCCATATGCAGACATGAGGAATTTGGCCAGTCAACTTGTGAAAAGGACCAGTATAGCGTGCAGCAACTTCAAGCTATTGAATTGTAAGCTCACCAAATGTGATCTGTTATGATTTTTTTTTTTAGTTGGTAAACAAAATATATTATTTTAAGGTAGTGCGCTTACCACACATACACAAATACACGCGTAGACACGCGTTTGGGGACTACGAGTTCAATTAGTAGTGAGCAACATTTCCTCTGATCAAATTGTGCTTTACAACAGCATGCATTTAACAACAAGCGACCGCGCGTTTAAAACACACATTTGCACGGATCGCATAGAGCCGATCCCCCGTGCACATCCAATCTCAGAGCGTAGCCGTGCTCCTAAAACCTCGCATCTCTCCCCTTGTTACACTCGTGGAAATCGCGGACTTGATTCATTCTCCCACCAGAATGCTATAAGCTACATTAGCCAACATACCCGACGCGTAAAGATCACCGGGGCATCTGTGAGTGGCGAAATGCACAACCGCCTCCTCCGAGGCTCCCAGGCAGATCGTTCAGATCGCGGCGGAGAGCCATCATAATAATACCAAACCGGAGCATTATTACGGGCTACTACGTGCCCCTCAACGCTTCTTCAAGTGGTCACTCTATTGTGGAGAAACAATCTCAGCCAAGTGGAAACCAAAACCCGCACTCGAGCAAGAAGGTGCGCAACGCGACACTAGAACAATCACGCAAGTTGAACTTACCAGGTTTAACAGAGAAAGTCCTCAATTGTTTCGGGTTGCGTTTTCAAATATCTTCCCCCCTCTCGCTCTCTCTCGTCACAACCACTAAGAATCAGCTCAACGTCAGCGGGGTGAGTAACTGAATCAACTAGGAGAGAGCACAGTAAGTTGAAGTGTCAAATTACATTGGCTATTCTATTACCAAAGGACCATGCTTGGTGGTTACTAACAAAATGTGTCGCGGATCTACAATGAGGAGCCATTAGAAGAGCCAGGATCGGACTGAGTGTCGCTTAAGGAGCGATCGGATACACACGATGGACTACTGGGGGTGGTGTCGTATTGTTAGATGGTCATGTTTACCACCGTGTGAAAAACAACATCGATTTCCAAAATATCCAAACACGATTATTATTTTTTTTCATGCTGAGTAGTTTACTGATCACATCTCTTTCACGTGTTTAAATTACACGAAAATATAGAAATGGTAATTATTATGTATTTATTTTATTACATTGTTATAAGTGGTAATCATGGTTGATTGTCCTTTAATAACGAATACAAACGTTATAGTTGGTCGTTTATTATACAGCCTACCATACCATCAACAACAATAATTATTTTATTGATGATAATATTGGACTAATATATATTTTTTTAAACGTCAATATAGGCCTAACATATATATTTATTATAAATACATTACTAATAAAAATAATAATAATACCCTTTGCCGATTAACCACAACAGCGATGATGATTTTTACTATTATGGTACACAAAAGCCTACTACGTATTAACCGGTCATCAATTTAATCACTTTGCAGATCTATTTATGTTGATTTAAGCCTGTGATCGTCCGTCCCTTTCACCCAAGAATCGTTAAGGTCCGCCTCTGCAATATGCCACCCTCCATGTTTTCCAGGTCACCAGTCTCCGACGGAAAGCTCTGAATAACAAAGACATGTTTGAGAGCAGCAGCAGCGGCATCAGCAGCAGGCTTGGCTGAGTGGTGACGTCAAGGAACTATGACTGTGCCTCGGCAGCATCTAGACTCCCCTCCACACGCCGCTTCCAGTCCGCCCTACCACGCCGACCTGCTGGGCTTAGCACTGTTACTATTTAAAACACTTCAACGCAGTGAGTGGGGCCCAACACTAAGTTAAAAATAAGTTAACACATTTTTTTTATAACCTAAATAAATATTCTTATTTGATCAAATATGCTTATCTTATGCACCCAAATAAATGTACATTGCAGACACATAAGTACAATGGTTAAATAATAATATTGACGTTTCCACTCCGGTCAATTTAAGGCATTGTAGTCTAGACAATACGACGTCTTGACTCTATAGACACTTAATCCCTCTCTCGTATGATACACTTAATACTGGCCTGATCTGAGTCCACCAAGCCTCTGCTTGTCTCGTGCGTGTATCTACCCCAGCTGTCTAAGTTAGGGGGAGGGATAGAACCGAACAATGGGCTCCATTTGTCCTGCTAAAAGGTGACAGGAAGCATTGATTTCAGGCTGTTCCAGGCATGTAAGCAATCCCTGAATTAGCTCATTTGAATATTTCCCCCTTTTATACAATTGGAAAGTTTCCAATGAATACTCTCTGCTGGGTGCCATTAGGGCCCAAGACGGAATGGTCCTTTGTTGTTCTCGTCTCAAGGACGCGGGAGTGTAATCAATATTGCTAAATTGTTACAGAGGATGAACCTACTTTATTATCCAATAATAATTCAGGTAATGTGCACCCATCACGCACATTGTGTGTGCAAGTGCACGCTTATCATACTTGCAGAAACATCAATGACGAGAGGGTGGGGATTGGTTTGTGTGTGTGTGTGTGTGTGTGTGTGCGTGTGTGTGTGTGTGCGTGCGTGTGTGTGTGTGTGTTTGTGTGATGTTGTATTAACATTACAATGCCATTGAATTTATAATTTCAAGAAGCTTGCTGTGTCAAATTATTATTTCATGATCTCCGCCATTAGCACAGAATTACAATGACTTCAACAGATAGAACGCATTTCTGCCAGACAAACATACGTCCGCTTCAAGGCATGAAGATGCAAAAACAAACAAACATGTAGATCGTTTTTAATATCGACATCAAACAAGTGTCGGATTACTGTAGGATCCGCCATGTCTGTGTCTGCCAGATTCCTCCATACCCATGTGGAGGTGAGATATTTCCTTGTGGAGGCGAACGATTTTTCCGGGATGTTGTGATTTAGCAAGTTTTGACACCTTCCCTCCAGAGATGTTGAGATGTGATGCCAACACAGAAAGCATTCTTCTCCTGAAACATCGAGTTCTGCTGTCCTCATCAATCAGAGGTCAAGGAGTTTGAGGTGGAAAAACAGTTTGGATAACAGTTGGTGTAAAAAAAGAAAAGGTAGTTCAAGGTAGTTATTGAACGTAATGGGATCACAACCCGACACAGACGGTGTTGGGTTGTACAGTTATAAACTATATTGAAATAAACAACATCATACCATCATCTGCTAACATTAAAAAAATGATAATCTCTTGTATGATTTGCATATGGACATCGTGTGAAGTGCTTTGGTGATGGCCATATAATGTACTATTGCATGCTGTTTTCAGTGTTTTGCCCATGCTACAAAAACAACTATAGCCTTCTATATGTTTTTCATGCTAATGATGTACATCATAGTGCTAAGAATTTGGGGCATACCATTACTTGTGTATGCATGCCCAATATGGATTTTATTCAAGTCCCATCCCCATCTATTTTATTGGTTGTCTGTCCAAGCAAACATTTTATAAGCCTGCCATATTGGTTTAGTCTCGCTTTATTTGGTCTGCATTTAACAATGAAGATCTGTGCCAGGGACTTGCCGTGCCAAAATTAACCAATCAATATTCTCCAATCAGAAACATCAAATTAAAATAATAATACTGCCATGCTTGCTGTGAAGATTTGAATCACTCTGTCAGTTTGAATTTTTTCAGAGGAGGGGGGTGGGGGTTTCCACTTTACACCGGGACACTGACAGAAGGGATTACTGTTTCCTCTCACGCTTTCCTGTGACTATAGGCTAGCAAAGACGTTAGTCATATCTTATCATAATGTCCCCGTTGACGCAACTTGATTGACACATTCCTCAACTCAAGTGTTGTTGTTTTTTTTCATCGAAGCTGAACTTGGTGGCACCGTGTGTTTAGACACCCGTGCTTTCGAGTGGCTTGTTTATGTGTTTTCAATAAGGGCTCTATAACAATAGCCCCATAACACCTCATGTTGCCAAGCGAACCCCAAAAACACAAATCCCATGGCCAGATGGCTGCCATGGCGATTGGATTAAGCAACACCAGCCCTGATTATGCAGGATTGTTTAATAGCGAAAAACAACCAGCCACTTGGTCCTTGCATTTGAGGGAAATGTTTCCTTGAAGCATTGGGGATTGGGGATCTTGGGGATTATATTTTTGGTTCAAAATGGATAAAGACTTTGGTGCTGCCCGGTCGTAAATATATTATAGTGCTAATCCCATTTTAGTGTGGATAATTGAGTCAAGTTTTGGTGTCAAACTGGAGTAAACCTAAGACTCAGCAGGACAACATAACACAGCAGTGCAGCATAGTCACAATTCTGAGGCAGTTGTTTCGCAAAAATAATCATGTTCTTTTGTAGACAGCATCACCGCCTATTGTTCTCTCTCAAAACTAAGCGCGGCGCGCTTGTTCTCCTTGATATTTTTTTTTTGTATTTGTTTCTGCGGCGAGGCTTAACTAAACTCCTGGTTTACAGCAGTCGTCTCCTCCTAAGAAAGTAGAAATCATATCTCCGCCGGAGCCTGAGGGTCTCTTTTCAACCCCGTTCGAGTCGCGCGGCGCCTCTCGCACACAAAAAGAAAGGCACAATGTGATCTTTGAGAGCACAGGCAGAGCGATGTCTGTGTTTTCATTTAGGGCGCCCACCTGGTTCATGAATGAACAAACTGCCGGGCTCCAGAGGCCAGCCCACATCCTCCACAACCAACCTCTGGCTGGCTTCCAGTCCAAATGTTCAACTGTACACACTCCGCTGCGGAGCGAGAGAGGGAGGGAGGGAGGGAGAGAGAGAGAGAGAAAGAGAGAGAGAGAGAGAGAGAGATAGAGAGAGAGGGCGCGAGAGAGAAATAGAGAGCGAGAGAGAGGATAGGGAGGAGGGGGGGGGGTCATGATGGAGGGTGGCGGGTGCTTTGGTTCTGAAGAAAGGACAGAAAAAGAGAGGCCAAAAGGGAGTGAGAACTAGTGAGCGAGAGTGAGAAACGAGAGGGGGAGAGAGAGAGAGAGAGAGAATAATTAATCAATGTGGCGATGGGGGGACATAATTACCAAGTGGCCCTTTCACAAACGCAAAGTCGTTTCGCTTCTTCACTTCGCCAAAACGTGTTAAAAATGAAGCGGTGCGCGAGAATAAGCTTGTTTATTCTGGCGGCCAACGGACGATATTAATGCTCTCCACGGGACACAAAACAGTGGCACAAAGCTGCCTGTTTCCCCTCTTGGTCGAAGAGGAGCTTTTTGTTTTGTTTCAGCGTGGGATTCTTTGTGAGCGGGTGACAACATTAAGTGGAGTTTGGTCAACAATAAGGATTTGCCGGGGCATGGAGACCGAGTCAGGGGGGCAACAAGGAGGAGGAGCTGGAGGAGAAGGAGGTGCAGGAGGAGGGGGTGGATGGGGAGGAGGAGGAGGAGCAGGAGATGGAGGAGGGGCATGGGGGCGGAGGAGGAGACGGGAGGGTGTGAAACAGCAAACAGAGTGAAGCAGCACTAAAGAGCACCATTTGACAAGGAGACATGTGGGAAATCTATTAAAGCGCCATTGATTATCATTAGAGTGGAGTGTGTACTACGACTGGGGCAGAGAGACGAGAGAGAGAGAAATCAGGGGGAGACTAACGGTGAGGCTGAGGATACCATAGAGCGAGAGAGAGAGAGAGAGAGAGAGAGAGAAACTAACAGGGTGACCGGGGGGATACCATGGGACAGATTGAAGGGGAAGAGAATCCTTCCAATGATTTCCTTCCCCATGCTCCTTCCCGTCACCCCTTCCCCGTTTTTCATCATCTCCTCTGCAGCGAGAAAGAGAGAGAGAGAAAGAGAGAGAGAGACACACACACACACAGAGAAAGAGACGGAAAGAGACAGAGAGAGAGAGACTGAATGAGAGAGAGATTGAGAAAGCGAGTGAGAGAGAGAGAGAGCGACTGAGAGCGAGAGAGACTGAGCAGCACCAGCAACAAGCAGGGCTGCCTGCTGCACCCCATGCTGCTCAGCTTTGGGGAGCTGCGAGCCAATCAATGTGTGCACACAAAGAGGGGAAGAGCATTCAGAAAGCCAACTGTTCCCTTAGGCCATGGGCGATGAAGAAAAGGAGGAGGAGGAGGAGGCTGTGGTGGTAGTGAGTGTGTGTGTGGGTTTGGGGTGTGTGTGTATGTGTGTGTGGATGAGGTTGAGGGGGGTACAAACACACATGGATAAGGTGGCGGTGAGAAAGAGGAATTTTACATGGGCGACGATGTGTTTCTTGTTTTGGTTGTTGTTTTTGTTGCCTGCTGTTTGTAGCGGGAAGAGGAGGAACAGTGATTCATGCAATGCTATTCATGCTATAAAAGCAGGCAAAACATAGACATTGTTGACACATATCATGTTTTAGCTGACGTAAGTCAGAATAGGAACCCATGTGTCAACATTATTAGTGATTTATCATTCTAGACCCACAGGGTTCAACGTACGTGTGCTTCAGCGAAACAGACTGATATAAATACGGGCTTTTCATATTCCCTTTATTGTATTTTATTTACTGGCGCGATTCAATGATAATTATGTTTTGGCCCAGCATCACACAATTGAACCATACGTGTGGGTTATAGATGTGCTACCATGTGTCTGGAATTATGTATAATTTGCGTCTAACAATCGCTGCATGGCAGATTGAGCTCCCTGCAGGTGTCCAACTTAACAAAATGACTAAGTGTAACACCCAGCACCTCGAGAACTCCTTTATTGCTCCTCTTCGACTGAACGTTACGTCTATCGCCGTTGACTATTATTATCATTTATCTAGCATGCCTGCTTGTACGCTTGTTGTTGTGGGGGTTTTTTTTGCTCCACGCCTGGGCTATATATTACCCGACAGTAGGTTAACTAGGTATTTACTATTTCCAGCGCCATTATTCTCCCCCATAACTCGAGGGCAGAGTGAAAAGTCAATTACAGTCAACGTGTGATTTACCGCCTTCGTCAGAATCCCAGCCCTGACAAGCACTCAGCAGAGTTATTTTTCAGAGGGTTTAATTATTAGCCCGCGCATGACCAGACGACGACGACGAGACGCCGCGGCCAATCAGGAAGCCCAGTGGGTTTCTATGGACCAATCATGAAGTCACTCACGATAGGCGGTAGCTCCTTCCCCTCGCTCGGTATCATATCAAATGTATTAAAGTCCGGCATGGTGACATTTCAATAAGACACTCTGCTTATCTTGGAGGAAGGGCTTCAGTCCCCTCGATGGGCAAATGCCACGTTTCTTTTAAGGTCACATTTCCGTTCTTTTACTTATTTCATCATCTAAGGGGGATTAGTTAGTCCACCCCCCCCTCTCGCTCTGCTATTAGTTTGACCACCTGGGGTTCGAGACACTGGTGTGAAGGCCCACTGGAATAATAATAAAAAGTTGGTGCATATATCCAATTCACACCAGGAAGTGGTGGTGACACTAACATCAACAGAGTATATAGTGAAATAGCGCATCCAAAACAAGGGTTTAATACACCTGTACAACGTCTTAAATTCCCTCCGGTTGAAGCAACGGTGGTTCTTTTGATTAAGTGCAATGGACTCTGCAGATTCCCTCTGCGCCCTGGTTGCGGTGTCTATCAGAATGTTTTTTTGAAGGCCACCTGTTGTTTTCCTTTTTAACTTATCAGGGGCTTCAGCGGGCCCCTCCATATGTTTTCATACACTTGCGTCACCAACTGAGTTTTAAGGACAAGTTAATATAACACAGAGAGCCCTACCACTTCCTGGTGGGTAACTATACCAGTGTTCTAGCCAGAGGACTGACACGGCAGTCAGGAAAATGATCTTTACTTCTTACTTACTCATGTTCACTCGAGCTCTGTAAAGGACCACTGCATTCCTGAAGCTATATAAACCATGCATAATCTTTTATTTATTCCGTAATGTCATTTAATTCAATTGAATCCAGGTGTGAGGGGTTGGAGAGGATAACAGAGAAACATTCGGTGAAGCAGGAGTCCCTGTTTACAGGCTCTGTGTTTGCACTCACAGACACGTATACACATACACATTCACGCACACACCCAGGCACACACGCAAACACATGCAAACACACACCAGGCACAAACACAGGCACACAAACATTCAGACACATGTACACACACATGCAAACACACACAGGCACACACAAAGGCACACACAAGCACACTCACACATGCACAAATGTTTACACACAGGCACACACACACGTTCACACACAGGCACACACGCAATTACACACACAGGCACAGATACACACACACACATGCACAGACGCAAACACAAAGGCACACACATGCAAGCGAACATGCACACACACACACATGCATATACACACACACACACACAGGCACATGTGTGTCTCGTGTCGCCATCCACTTCTGCCTCTCCTCCACCCCTATCCTCGTCCTCCTGGTCTGTTTGGCCGGGGTTGCCCGGCAACAGGCTGCATAAACATGGCACCTGACATGTAGGGAGAGAGAGCGCGAGGGAGAGCGAGAGAGAAATAAGAGAGAGGGAGAGAGTGAGAGAGAGTGAGCACTTGCCTGCAAAGCTCTGTTGACTCCAGTTACAAACAGTCACTTCACATTAAAGCCAGAGAAATGCATTCCCCTAGTTCTCAAAATAGTGTCACGTACTGATGAAATGTGGGAAATTATATATATATATATATTAATTATGTATATTATATTATATATATATATATAATATAGATTTGATTCATCTTGGGTATAACATAGTCGAATAAACAATGGCATTAGGCTTTATTTCCTAATTGTTGGAACGCAGGTAGGCATACTTATCAGTATTAAATCTGAATGACAATAACTTGATTACAATGCCAAACTAAAGCACGTTAATTAAACACAATAAACAAAATCAGTGATCTGGCTGCCTATAAAGGCTCTTTAAAAGCCTTTAGCAATATTGAAGATTATATTATTTCTCCATTTACCAGTGACTCCCAACAAGCAATCCTGTGAAAACGTAGTGATCTCCAAATGTGTAATTGTGTGTCCCTGTTTGAACCGACAGGTTTAAAAAATAGCCGCCTTTTTATTTGTTCTCCCTTTCATCAGGGGCATGATGTTTAGCATTGCTGCAGGCAATTCAAGACCCACATCCCCCCCACCCTCCCTCTCT
>JAOPJL010034630.1:0-11069 GCA_027123545.1 Trisopterus esmarkii | reverse complement strand
CGCTGAGGAGTCCTGGTTGGTCTTTAATTCAGAAACCATCCCTCTTCCCCCCTTCCCCACACGTGCCTTCATCGTGACAGAGTTTTAATCTCTTATCTCCATGAACAAGTTTATTTTATTATCATTGCGAAAGAGTTGTTCTTTTATCTCTGTAACTGACGTAATCTTTCATCCTCATGAACGAGTTAATCTTTTTTTTTTTCCTGAGTTGTTTGTGAACGCAGCAGAACCTTGTTTTTAAGTGTGAGGTGATCTCAGAGAGGTGTGTGTGTGTGTGTGTGTGTGCGTGTGTGTGTGTGTGTGTGTGTGTGTGTATGGTCTTGTCTGAGGCAGTAAGCAGCCGAAAGGAGCAGGCTGTCTTGCATGGGAGAAGTGTAATGTGTCTGGAGCAGCGACGAGGGCAGATGGAAATGGCTGACTCTCTGTTCCGGCTCTATACTCTGAAAGCCAACGGGAGCTCATCGGTTACCTTGTCAGTTACAATGTCGTTCCACCTGGATGACTTAAAGAGGCGGTGTCGCCTGTCACGTCGGACACGTTTTTGGGAGCGGCGAAAGGAAAGCGCCGACTCAGCTGGTGCAACCTCGGGAAGCATATTTCTTCCAAAGCACGGCGATTAGCAAAGCGGAGGGTGTCTGTGTGAAAGGATAAAGGGGAAATAGAGCCTCGGAACTGCTTGAGAGGCGATATCCAAGTGGTCTGTAGATCAACGATGGCAAAGTGTACACCGAGTCAGCCATATCACCCGCAGTGTGGAGCAGCAAAAGGAATCTGCTGGAAGTCTCGTGTTTGTTCAAATGCATATCCTGTCGCAAAAAGTGTGGGATCCACTGCCCCATGGAGTGTCTTTATTTATAACCTGCTGCCGCTGTAGGGCTGTTTCCATGTGCCAAGGTTTGATGTGCGATGATTGTTGATTATTGTCCAACGTCGTCGTTCTTGTTTTTGTTTTTGTTGTTGTTGTTTTGGGGTGTTGTGTTGGCCTGGTGGTACCTTGCACGTCTGGCTGGAGAGGAGCAGGGGGAGGTCGATTTTGGGAGAAGTTCTGCACGTTTCGTTTTTTGCAACCTGCGGAGGACGCAATCTCTACTATGCATTGAATTTTACTGTGTGAGCCGTGTAAGCGAGGGTAATCTATTATTCATTTCTCTGCTTTGCTGACTGGGAGACGTTTGTCAAACTGAAAATAATGTTTCAATGGGATGATGGCGACGGATGAATTGAGTAGATCTGGGATTATTTGTAAACAATATTTTTGGGAGTGTGTCTGTTGAACATTCCATAAGAACTGTGTCTCTGTATCCCCACGGCGTGTTTCCACCCTGGGGTACATCTGACAGAGCTTCCCTCGTTACCTAGCAACAGGAACCTACCTAGTGGTGGCCTACACACACAGAGAAGCACATGATCTATATAGTATATACTGCAATACAAGTGTCCCCATCTGCAAAACTATCGTGTAGCGGTTGTGGACGGTTCTGATACCCCAATGGTATCCCCGTGATCTGTTATTGTAAGGGTGCAGGACCACGTCGGGTAATGAGGATGACGGTGATGAAGACCTTGACCAGGTCGAACTGTCATGGAGGCTCTGTCTGTCAGAGTAAAAGCCTTTTGCGTTTACTATTTATATTAATTTTTAGAGATGCCTTTATTTGATGTGAGCGATAACAAAGCCTTTTTAATGAATATTGCACAAGTGATTCTATGAGAACTGCTGCTGTTAGCATTGTAAATGTCCCTGTAAATTAATCAAATGATTTATGTAGCTGTAGTGTTAAAGCATGAATAGTTAATTAAGTAGAGCTCTTTACTCTGTGGACCCATTCAAATTCGAAAGGAGAGTACTCCATTGAAGTATCCTATTTCCGTAATAGTTGTGCTCAAGGATTAATTAAATGAGTCTAGGTTGAACAAGTCAGGGCTCTTGGTTATGTGGCCAAAATAATGAAGAATTATCATTGATTTAAAAGGCACTTTGTGGTGTGTGTGTGGACTTGAAAGAGAGTGGATGTGAGTTTGGGATGGGAAGTGATCCAACAACCTACCGTCTGCTAGAGAGACCCGTGGGGATTGGAGGAAAGCCATTCTCGGTTGTTAAAGGAACCTAATCGAGTAATTACTGTAGTCATCTTCCATAATGGGTTCTGATGGTAGATCGTTCCATCCATCATGCAGGACCCATTCAGTGGACTATGAAGTATAACGAAAAGTGGATCCATCTGCTCCACGAATGGTCTTTAACTCCATCTCCTCTGTGTTCTCTGGTTGGTTGGTAGTCATTCTTTTAAAAGAGAAGAGTTGGCTGTTCAGTATTTCCATGTAGTTTTGAGGAGGTGGGGAAGGTGGTCAATGGTTTATTGGCTGTCATGTTTGAGCAGGTGAGGATTGATTGGCTGGCATGTTGGAAGTCGTCGAGGCTGAGTTAAAGTGATTGGTTGGTTAAAGGCGGTCTGAATAGATGGTTGGTCGATAAGTGGATTTTTGGGATGGTTGTCAGCGAGTTGTGTTCCTTAAGTGGTCTCTATTTTGGTAAGAGGGAGGAGAGGGAGAGAGAGAGGGGAGGAAGATGCTCCCTTTTTGTTGTGTATTGTTATATCAAAGGTGTGTGTGTGCATGTGTCTTTGTGTGTGTGTGTGTGTTGGGCTCAGTAGGCTTCGCCCAAACTTATTACCAGCGAGGAAGGGATCCACCAAGCATGACTGAGGCGGAGGGTATGGTTGCGATCTGCCATGTTGACAGACGACCAACCATCACCTAGGAGTCCGGCGCTGCCAAGGATACCATGGTACCAGGGTTACTTTGGCGAGTTGGGGACCATGGCTAGGTAAAGGCCTTCCTGCGCTAAGTGAAACACTCAGCACTCGACTGAGATCCGAGACGGAGGAAGTGTTTGAGATCACGCCAGACTTTGAATGACTGTGCCTCACAGATCATGATTTCTTCCACTTTTGTTCATATCAAACATTTTCAAATTCAATTCAGACGAGTACATTACAAAAAACGACATGTGGCTTTGTTTTTATTGCCTTGAGTTTTTATCAGACAGAATCTCTTATACAACGGGAAACTCTTTGATTTTAACCGTAGTGCTACCCTTTATTTTGCAAATGTTTTGCCGTGTTTTTTTGGGGGGGGGGGACTTTATTGTAATTTTCTGTCAATGAAATGGTCGCTTCATTTCACCTTTCATTTCATGAATCTGTAGCAGCCTATAAGTTGTCCCCATCACCCCTGGTAGTGATGCAATCTGTTGGTTAGGGATGGTCTCACTAGAGAAGACTGTCCTGATGAACATGACTCCGTGACCCAGAATCACATGACACCTTACAGTCCCGGTGGGAATACTTGTACGGCATTCTGGATCACGGTCCTCATCCTGTGCTCAAACATCCAGTGGACCCATCGTTAGACTGACCCGTTCAACTGAAACTTAGGGGGACCATTCCAACTAACAACCCCCGGACTCAAGGTGTTAAGCCATACAGACGAGAATCGACACCAGGACGTCCCACACGCCACCCATTAGTAGCAATGTTACTGCCTTGATTTGAGTGGTTCTTTGCGGTGTGGTCGTCTGACTGTGACACATAACCAGCAGCAGTATTGGTCCAGTCCATGACATTATCAACTCCAAGAACCTCACTACGGAACCAGTTCTGATCCAGTGTGACTCTTGATGTGTCCTGACAATGGTGAGGTTCTGAAGCTGATGGTTGTATTTCCGTTTTAAAGGTGCTTCACAACGCTACGTCTCTTTAGTCTTCAGTGATCTGGTTGCACTGGTTCTTATGTTTGTCCTGCAGCGCCCCATTACTACAAGCGAGTCCAGATCTGCGTTTCTCCTGCCTTAGCAGGGCTATTATCTATGCTTTTTCTTAAACCCTATTCCTTCTTTTCCAGACAATATTTTATTTAAAACTGCGACCCATTGTCTAATATTTATTTGAATGGTATCAATTTCCTGCGGCCAACTATTATAGTGCGGTTAATAACGGTTTGATGCTAGGCTTCAGTATTTTTGACTTATGTCATGCCTCTTATTTCACAATGACACTCGAGTAGTTACCGACCATATGGGTTTAAAACAGCACCCCCTGGTGGCTGCACCTCACCTAGGCACCCCCCCCCCAATAGACACACTATAATAAAACAAATCAGAGTGAAAGTATGGTCCTTTCATTCAATTAACTCATGTGGCTTCCTAAATGAGTTGGTTTTGCAGTATTAGATTACAATAAAAGTAGGTTATTACTCAGGAAGTAGCAGCCAGCAGGTGGCGCCCACTCCTTAAGACCTGTGGCTCCGGACCCGATGTGGCTGCAGCGTGGTGCTCTTTGTGCTGGCCCGGTGTTCTCTCTCAGGACCTTCAAGACCCCAACACTGCCCCACCAATGTCCTGCTCCACAGCGCCCTCTCCTGGACCTGGTGGCCCCAGCAAGGCCCCCCACTGCCCAAAGACGAGCAGTGGATAAACTATGTTCCCCAGGCTTCCCTCGTGTTCTCATCACTTCACATCTCGTTAGGGAAATGGTTCAAGTGCCTGTTAGGTTGGGACTGAGCCAGGACACTGAAGACAAAGTATTTTCACCTGGCTTGGGCTTGGATGTGAGTCGAGTGTTGAAGCTCTCCCCATGATCTGCTGAGAACCACGCCCTCCGGTGGATGTGTTAAGAGCTAACTCATCAAGGTCTAATAAGTCTAAACCAGATCTACTCTGTAATTAATATCTATCCAGGGATTGGGTTTGAAGTGGCGAAGCTTAAATTAAGCTCCTCTAAACTCCTTTTCGGGACGAGGGTCAGCTAGTTCAGTTGTGATTCTCCTTACTACCACTAGAGGGCATTGTTCGGTCGTTAGCTGGAGACGTCATCGTGCTGATCTTGTGGTATTGACCTAACGGTTGGGAACGGTTGTTCTGTATGTACGAACCTATGTGTATATTGGAGCATACTAGACTTATAAACACAGAGCACAAGTTTGAGCTTTGATTAATTTAAATGTTTTATGTAATTCTATGCTGCAATCCAAAGAATAATCATGTGTTATAATGCATTTATAATTTCCATCTTTTATCATCTGGACAATAATCTCCCTGACAAGAAAAAATAAAGAGGAAAACGAGGACATTGTGTGCTGTTATGCTTTTCATTTGTTCCGAGGATTTATAAACAATCAAGTTAATTCAGATAGGTGCAAAACTCAGATCTTTCATCTGGGCGTATAATACCCTTAGCACTACACTAAATAAGTTACATTTATATATCGTGCCTTTCTCAAACCCAAGGTTGACAAACAATAGAAACAAGGAGTAGCAGGAAAGATGGAGGTATGTATTGGGTGTGGAAGAGAAGTGATCATTAATTAGGTCTGCGAGAGATGTGTTTTGAGAATGGTGTACGGGCAGCAGGCACAACACCAGATTTGAGGCACGTGTTTACAACCAATTTGATGGGTTCTGATAGTGGCGCAAGTTTTAAGTAGAGGGGTGGGGACAGGGTTGAGTTGGCATGATGGAGTTGGACTTGGTAATGATGTCAGTGATAGGGAGGGAGTCAGTGGTGGTGAGATGAGAGAGCTGAGGGCCCAGAGAGCAATTGGGTTGAAGCAGTGGTCAATTTAGCTAATTTTTTTTTTAAGTGTAAGAAGGCCACTTATCAATATAACACAGCATCAAGGACATTGTTCACATCCTGTTCCCTTCAGACATTAAACCGACACTAAACCTCCCTCTGGGCCCTATCCAGCTGAGGGCTCCTTGAAACACAATACCAGGAGGGCTCCTCAGACGTCTGAGCACAGATACCCAGGGAACCAACTGCTGACATCCACCCGGGCTAGTGCCAAGCGTCCTGTTAAACACAAAGATTGTGGGTACGTGTGTGTTTGTGTGAGAGAGAAATGGAGATGGATCCTCAGTTCAGACATTTTTAATCACTTTAATTCCCTGGCGGATACAACGGCAATAAAAACAGTTTCAAATTAAATCAGGATTTTTGAACAGATGAAAAAAAGGAATAAAAAGGCTTATGTAGGCATTACTACATATCGATTACAAAACAGTCTACTGTCCAAAAAGGCACTAACAGTGACACTGAGACAAACACAGGACGTCCTGATATTGATCATTTCAAATGAATCAAACATCCTTTTGAAGTTTGTTCTTTCATCTGAAGAGTTCAATAAAAAAATACAAATTTAAAGAATTTACACGGACAGAATAATATTTGAAACAATTTAATTCTGTACTATGTGACTTTGCAAGAGAGCAGCCTAGTGGGGTTTGCCAATGGTACTGCACATTAATTCACCCAACGTTGTTCTCTGATGCAATAGTCACACGACAAGGAAGTGAATGTTAAGCTACAATGTGTTGTGGCAATTATTTGTTTTTGACATCACTTCCCACAGAGCCAAGCCTGGTCTGTCTAGGTATTATTGATATGAGAGTTAATCATGGACATTTTTACAAATGTCTGTTTGCAGAGTAGATAATAAAATGTAGGATTTTATTTGTTTTGACCTTTATCACTCTAGAAACTGCTTGACCCCAGTTTACTGCTAGACCTGATTAGGTTGCGCTCAAGTCAGCCTTGATGGGCCGTTCTAGGTTGAATACACAGGAGAGAGAGGGAGGAGATCTGGTGTCACTGTACAGACTGAGGTCAGTCATGTTCCGCCTGTCATAATCTCTTTTTCGACACGGCTAAAGGAAGACCGGAGGCAGATACTGCATGTTACAACAAAACGACACATACATGGTAATACAGACGTGACTTACAGTCCTGAAACAATCCTTATAAAACATGCCGACATCTTAAATGAATCACATGACTTTGTCTCTGCTTGGCAGATTTCACAAAAGAAAAAAAGATATAAAATATTTTGCAATAGCATTTGTGAATGTATATATATATTTTGTTTTAACATATTTGATTACAGTACAACATCACTAGCTAACAACGCCTCAGTTTAAGAAACACTCGGTGGGAAAAATTCAGGATTCAAGTTAAATTAGACATTTCGTCTAAAACAAACCTTGTGGTACCTGGTCAACATATATCCTTGGATGGACACGACTTGAATAGTTTTGTAAAAAATACCCCAGAATAAACAGCAGAATATTCCATGAACTCAGACAGTATACGGTTTTTCCCCAACAAAAGCGTGCAACTTCAAGCTGCTTCATAAGCCTTGAGAATGGATTTGGTAAAAAAAAGGTTACACAAATGAGGGTGACTGATCATTTACAATCAGGTATATTTTCCATATCCTATCAGAGGGTTTCCTGGTGAATTTAGACACAATTGTTTCACAATAGTTCCGGTGTTGCCAACAGTCTTGGAAGCTTAATACAGTATATTTCCAACAGTCCCGACAGCTTATAAGTAACTTTTTTTGAGCTTCCCCTGCAATCTTGTCTTTAAATGGAAGATTTAGGTTTCAAACTGGATAATATTATAATGCACTTTTGTGCTTTAAGATAAGAAAATAAAAACAACGTGAAGAGGTCATGAAACACATAGTATCATCTTGTCCGGTTTGGTTTAGCTCTTTCAAGAGGAACTTCAGTTCAGTGTCCGCTTACCATCAACCAGATCTAAGAAAGTATTATTTTTCAATGGTGCCTGAGGATAATGATTGTTATAACTCAAAGTATTGTCCTATTTGCGTAAAACAATTAATAAACAAAAAGATATTGATCTCTCTAGTCCCTGAAAAGTATGGTTGGAAGCATGTTTCTTCCATGTTGAACTGAAAAACCCCAGAGATTGTATCTAAAGTAATCATATTGAGAAAGCCTCAATACGGTTAAACCTGTTAGCATGTTGAAGCAGCACTCTATGGAGCGAAGTAGTAAGCTTACAAGTATTTAGCTTATAAGATTTGGAGGCTGAGGTATTTGTAAATAGTTTATTGTTAAAATAAATTTTATTGTCTCATGAAAACTTGAATCTTTTCACCTGATGGCAGCACTAAGTTTAAACAAACTAACCAGTTTTCTTTATGTGGCTGTTTGATTTAACATGACATATAGCTTGTCTAAATAGCATATTTTGCTTGTGTAAATAGTTTAACTGGCTAGTGTGTAAATGTTAGCATGTGTTAATATTTACAGTATAGCATGTTAGTGTTAACAGTATCTAGTTAGTGGTAACACAAGCAAGCTATATAGTAAGCTAACAGTATAGCTAGCCAGGGTCAAAAAGGTATGGCTAACAAGTGTCAACGGTATAGCTAGCTAGTGTCAGCGGTATAGCTAGCCTGTATTAATTGGTAGGAACACGCTAACTAGCCAGCTCTAGTTGTTTCACCAATTGTGCACTGGTGAAGCACTTTTTTATTTTAATTTTTTTAATGCCACCATTAGTCAATCAAGTTAAAAAGGTGTTCATCTTACTTAAGTATTTGAGTTGCTTTGCAAATTAAAGTTGCCTGGGACCGCAATGTCCCAAATGTTACTTTTGTTTTCCCATTGACTGACTGGTGTTCAGTCAGTCACTTACACTGATAAATGGAAAGCCTAAGAGGCTGGAGAAATATGGACAACTCTGTACGGGAATAAGATTGTTTAACTTAAATTAGGCTGTCGGACATTTCACTGTATGGGCAAAACATTCAACGCATTATCAGTGTGATGGGTATGTTTTCAGAATTCAATTGAAACAGCGTTTTTTGATTCTCCAGAGAACAACTGAAAATGGAATTTAATTGTTTTGCCCATAGGAAGTCAACGCGGTTCTGGCAAATGGCCACTCGCACAAAGTGCAGTTCAAGGCTCGAGCCCTTTTCAAAACACACACAATAACCACCCTTTGTTATTTTGCCCACGGCATATTAACCCGATATTGTTTTGATACCACACTTTGTAGCATGACTATTTACACATTATGCAATTCTGACCTTGTTTAAAGTGTTATCTGTATTTTGAAAACATTTGTAATGCTTAAATAGATACAATTTTTAAAAGAGATATGCGTTGTATTTGCATTAATATAACACATCCCATTTGCCCTGTTTGTGACACCGATGATCCAAGACTGAGTACAACAAAACATAGTAGTCTTACCATGGAAATGCCAAGAATTTGATTGTTTTTGATTCCCAATTAATTAGTAGATATAAAAGTTTAAAGCTTATCAGATTGGTAGAATTCTGTGGGGACTTTTCGTATTCATATACATTTGTCATAAAATCGCAACGTTTTCTACAGTGTGGCGGGACTTTCCTGGACTCAAGAGTAGATTGTGGAAGTCACAAACAGGCCGAACCTCTGATGTGCATTTGAATAACATATCCATATAAAAATCTAACCTTTTTGAGTCCCTAAGTCTTTAAAAGAACTAGTCCTCCAACTAAAGACAGACACGTACATATAATAATATCAAGCTTCCAACCAGCCGCTACTGTCCACGTATTTCTAGACCTCTTGGTTTATCAATACATCTCCCGTCTTATTTTGATCCGTTTCATACTGCTAAGCCAGCAGAGGGCCAGTTCATGTATCATGTCATGCGATCACTGGGATCCTAGGATTTCTGCAGAACTCCTTACGACTCAAATAGGGGACCACGTTCATTTCCTCGACCCAGGGAGACAAGCCTCGGCGCGTCAGTCTATTTTCTCTTGATAAGTATTTTCTGATATCTCTCGGCTATATTCAACATGTTTAGAAAGGCAGGCGGCTCGGAGGCTCTTGGCACAGTAAGGTATTTGACTAAAACTACGGCTTACGTTTTCTGCTCACTCGTCTTGCCTACCTGCCTTCTGTCAACTGTTGTGGACAAAAATCGCTTATAATAATTCATTTATAATAATGAGCGTTATATCAAAGTAATAATTATTTTTTGGGGATGTAGCGGTAATGCCTGGGACGGTCTGGTGTGGCGGGGGTGGGGGTGGGGGGGGGCTGGAGGTAGAGCGGTGAACTTGAACAACCACACCCAAACACCAACGCACCTCTCTCATCCCAAAGCTTCTCTCCGGCGCCCCGTCTTCAGTCGTCCTCCATCGTCTCTGTCTTGATGTCATTTCCTGTGCTGCCCCCTGCGCCGCCTTCTGACGCCTGATTGGCTAGGGCTAAGATAGTATGATTGACAGCCGCCATCTCCACAGCCAAGCTGATCGGGTCCTGGACCTCAGTGGGCGAGCTGTGATTGGTAGGTTCATCCTGGAGGGAGGGGGAGGGGGGAGACCAGGACACACCTGTCAGTCTGGAAGCCTCTGCCTGAGCCCCCGCCCCTAACAACGATCGGCCTATCAGAGGGTTGCCCTTCTGTCCAGTCACACCCCCCCTGCCCAAGCCCGGCCAGGCAGCCAACCAGCTGGGGAGAAGAGATGGGACCTGAGGGGAGTAGGCAGCTGGTTAGGTTGGAGGCTGGCTACAGGATGGTGGTGTGTGTGGGTGGGTGGTGTTGAATGCAGACGTACCTGTGTGGGTGAGGACAGGTCTATTCGGCTCAGCCCAAACGCTCTGTTCACTGCCCTCTTGTCAAACACGGACACCTCAGAGCCCTGCGGTGAAACAACATGCTTGTTTAAGAACAGTAACAGACAGTACTCTACCCTCTACTATAGTCTCTGCATTATGGGGCTAAAGAAAGCAATCCATCCTTCTACTGATGGCCACTGGGAGCTGTCCAGTACAACCCACCAGTCCTCTACTGATGGACACTGGGAGCTGCCCAGTGAAACCCCAGCTTTATACTGATGACCCTGGGAGATGCCCAGTACGTTTAGTGTGTACACTATCGACAGTATTAGATGAACCATGCTGGACCACGGGAGTCAGCCGTGCGTAGGGGGCCGTTCAGCCGGACAGAGGATCCTACCTGCTCTGGGAAATCATTTCCGTCCACCTCGTCGCTGTTGGAGTGGCCCCCGGGGCTCACCACATCCATGCCGTGGCTCTCCAAGATGGCTGCTTCTTCAAAAGACACAAAACCCACCATAACATATCAGGGGGTCAAACCGTATGACCTCATGCATCACTTAATGACACACACACACACACACACACACACACACACACACACACACACACACACACACACACACACACACACACA
>JAOPJL010034576.1:0-11144 GCA_027123545.1 Trisopterus esmarkii | reverse complement strand
CACACACACACACACACACACACACACACACACACACACACACACACACACACACACACACACACACACAGACCACCCACCTGCTCTGAGAAGTCGTTGGCGTCGATGTCGTCGCTGTTGGAGTGGCCCCCGGGGGACTGCACCTCGATGCCGTGGCTCTCCAGGATTGTGGCTTCTTAGAGAGAGACACACAGTCAGACACTCTGCATCACTCCTCGGCCGGGGTCACTCCCCTGCTGGTGACCCCTCCTCCCCTAGAGCAGCACTCTTCATGTGGCCCCATCCACATGGTGGACCAGTCTGATCTGGAAGGTCGCTGAGGAACCATCCTCTGCTTCAGTGGTGCAGCTCTGGTTCTGACTCCACAGCCCTGTGCTGCTCAATCTGACCTTCATTAACCGTCCTGAACACAGAGTGAGTCAGAGTGAGCCCCCTGCCGCGAGGAGTGATACTTTAAGTTATAATCTAAGTGTAGGTGAGGAGTGGTGAGGAGTGGTGAGGAGTGATACTCCGGGTGAGGAGCGATACTCCGGGTGAGGAGTGATACTCTAGGTGAGGAGTGATACTCCGGGTGAAGAGTGATACTCTAGGTGAGGAGTGATACTCCGGGTGAGGAGTGATACTCCTCCACCTCACTATTGAGCTGTAATTTCTTTGATTTCTAACAAGAATTCTTTGAACATTTTGAGAGCCATATGTTGTTCTATTGGAAATACCTCCTTCCATAGCTTCATATATGGTGGATGGTTTTTAAAAGTGGAGATATCTGAAGGATTGAGTTCCAAAGTTGGGTGAGCCCCATAAACAGCAGCAGCAGCTAGCCACCACCAGGCCCAGTGGCTCCTAGCCACCACCAGCAGCAGCTAGCCAGCTAGCCACCACCAGGCCCAGTGGCTCTTAGCCACCTTTCTCTTCAGTCATGCCTCGTGAAAAGCCAAAAGGGGAAAGAAATGAGGAGCCTAAAACTAGTATGGATAATGACTATGTCTCTATGTGCACTTTAAGGGAGCTACTCGACCAGCAAAAGCTCTTTTACAAGGATATGCTGGATCTCCAGGAAAAGAACTTTAAAACCTTCCTCACGGTTGTCATGGATTCAACCAACAAACGAATAGATGATCTTGTAAAAGATGTCTTGGAATACAAACACAGTATGGAGTACTCTCAGTCAGAAGTGGAGGACCTAAAGAGTGCTCACGCAGCCAATCTGAGCGCTTCTAAATCCATCAATTTAAACTTTGATGAATTTCAAAAATCTTTAGAAGCCCTCACTTCCAAAATGGATTACATTGAAAACCAGACAAGGAGGAATAACATCCTCATCGATGGCATCAAAGATGAGAAATCTGAAACCTGGCATGACACTGAAGTTAAAGCCAAGAAATTCCTTGCTGATCACTTTAAGATGGATCCGAAACTAATTGAAGTGGAAAGAGCGCACCGAAATGGCACCTTCCAACTAGATGGCAGACCCAGGACCATGACTGTCAAACTCCTTCGATTCAAGGACAAAGAAGAAATTATTAAAGGGGCCAAGTGTCTGAAGGGCACAAAGTTCTTTATTAATGAGGACTTCTCTGAGAGGGTGCGCTCCAAAAGGAAGGAGTTAATGCCAAGGCTTAAGGAGGAACGAATGAAAGGTAACATTGCTTATCTAAAGTATGACCAGCTGATTGTTCACGCTCCCTCATCCAAGCCCACCACAAGTAAATCAACACCTAGGTAATGCTTATGCATGAGTCTTCTATAGACAAATTGGTTCATAACCTAGCAGCTTAAAGTGCTACTTGTTTTTTTTTTTTCTTTTCTCGTTTGTCATATTATGAATGAGTTTTTAACTGATGTTGACTTAAAGGACTTTTGTGCTGAGCATGTTTTCAACCCTTTTGAGTTAAACGGAACTGATGGTTATACTGACTCTGCTGATCCAGACTCAAATTGTCTTAAATTTACCAGCAATTTGTCTACCATTTGTGAATATTATAATGTTCAACAATTTAAAAATTTACATGAGGGTTTCTCTAATTCATCTTTTTCTACTTGTCATTTGAATGCTCGTAGTCTTCCAAAAAATTATGATGACTTTACTAATTATTTATCTTCTCTCAATCATGAATTTTCTATTATCGCCCTGTCAGAAACTTGGCTGACAGATTCAACAGAAATGTTATATGATATACCTTTATATAAGGCAGTTCACTGTTGTAGACCACGGAGAACTGGGGGTGGTGTGTCAATTTATGTTCATACCAGCCTACAATTCTGTGTTAGAGAAGATCTGGCCCATGAATTGAAAAACATTGATGTTGAAGCCCTGTTTATAGAAATTACCTCTTGTTCATTTTTTAGTGGCAGAAATGTTATCATTGGATGTGTTTACAGGCCCCCTGATACAGACTCTGTAAGTTTTAATGATACGCTTGGGTCAATATTAGAAATGATAAATACGGAAAGGAAACTATGTTTTCTACTGGGGGACTTTAACCTTGATTTATTCAAATGTGAAACTCAGGCTCGGACTTCAGACTTTCTTAATATTTTGTTTTCCTGTTCTTTTTATCCTCTTATTAACAAGCCAACAAGAGTGACAAAATCATCTGCCACCCTAATTGACAATATCTTTACTAACTCTGTGAATAATACAACTAAATCAGGCATCCTTTTCACTGATATCTCAGATCATTTTCCTATTTTTCATTTCTCTATCTCTGACAAGACTGGCCCTGTTGGTCCCGGTAATGTACGTCGATTATTTAATCGGCAAAATACCGAACGGTTCAAAAAGTTGATTGATGACATTTCATGGGATAATGTTTACAAACATACAGATGCTGAGTCTGCTTATCAGACTTTTGTGACAACCTTTAATTCTGCATTTCATTTATGCTTTCCACTGGTACAATTAAAAAAGAACCTTGCTGTACTGAATAAAAAACCCTGGTATACGTCCGGCCTCCACAAATCCTCAACAACCAAAAATAAGTTATATAAGAGGTTTCTTACCAATCCTACACCTCTGAATTCAAAAAAGTACAAAACATATAGAAACAAATATAATCATTTAATTCGAATAGCCAAAAAAATATATTTCAGTAACAAACTCAAAGAATATTCCACCGATATCAGGTCTACTTGGAAGGTTATCAATCAACTTATGAATAAACAAAAGTCTTCTGTTTCTCATCCTTCAGAGTTCAATGAAGGTGGTGTAACATTTACTGATCCTTATGTAATTTCTTGTGAATTTAATAATTTCTTTGCACAAGTGGGTTCCTCTTTGTCAAAGAACATTAAACCTTCTAACAGAAATCCATTGGATTACATAAAGGGTAACTTCCCCCCTCTTTTACAGTTTGAAAATACAGACATAGCAGAGGTGATGGAAATCATTGGCAGACTGAAAACATCTGCTCCGGGCCATGACGATATCTGTGCTTCATTGATTAAATCTGTGTCTTCATTTATTGTTGAACCATTAACATATATTTTCAACCTATCGTTGCAGACGGGATGTGTGCCTAAAGATCTAAAAATTGCTAAAGTTATCCCACTTCATAAAACTGGGGATACAAGATCATTTAATAACTATCGACCAATTTCTATTTTACCATGTTTTTCAAAAATTTTAGAAAAACTGGTACAAAAAAGAATCTTATCTCATTTAAATAAACACAGCATTTTACACGAGCACCAATATGGTTTCCGGGAAAATCATTCTACAGATATGGCCCTCTTACAGCTGGTTGAAAAAATCTATACAGCCATAAATAACAATAAATATGCTTTGGGTATTTTTTTAGATTTATCGAAAGCCTTTGATTCTGTTGACCACACTATTTTACTTTCTAAGTTACATCGTTATGGTTTTCATGATATTTCATATATTTGGCTTGTTAATTATGTTTCAAACCGAGAACAGTTTGTTTATGTCAATGGTTGTACTTCTTCCAGAGCCCAGTTAACATATGGTGTCCCCCAGGGTTCCATTCTTGGTCCGTTATTGTTCCTTGTTTACATTAATGACCTTGCAACTGTTTCTTCCACGATGCTACCAATACTTTTTGCTGATGATACTAATCTGATTTTGACTCACAGTCACTTTGATTCTTTAATTAGTGAAGCCAATTCTGGCATTATTAAATTTTCTGAATGGTTCCAGATAAATAAGTTGACATTAAATGTAAAAAAAACTAATTTTATTATATTTACGGGAAAAAATAAAAAATATTGTAAATCCAGCGCTAAAATCACTATTGGGGATAATGATATAATCCAGGTTTCCTCCACCAAATTTTTAGGGGTATTAATTGATGAGAGGTTGTCATGGTCCGAACATATTAAACTTGTTAATAATAAAGTGTTGAAATCCATTGGTATCATCAGAAAAATTCGTGATTTCATATCTCAGGAAGTTTTAAATATACTGTATTATAGCTTAATTCATCCACATCTCAGTTACGGTAATATCGTTTGGGCTAGCACTTATCCTTCTAATTTACAGAAATTATTAATCGCGCAAAAGAAATTTGTTAGATTAGCCACCTTCTCTAATTATTTGTCTCCATCTGCCCCTCTGTTTAAGAATCTTCAGATAATGTCAGTCTACGATATTAATATACTTCAATCATGTGTATTTACTTATAAATATATTCAACTTTCCCACTTGCTGCCCAAATCCTTTCATGAATTCTTTACAGTTAACTCTCAGGTCCATTCTTATAACACCAGACAGACTGATAAACTTCATCCCCCTTTTTGCCGCACTACTCATACTCAGTTTTCTTTTGCTCACAGAGGCTCCATACTTTGGAATTCCCATCTTCATGTTGTTAAATTATCTTCATCCCTCAATACTTTTAAGTTAAGACTGAAAGCTTACCTGTTAAATCAAAGTTCCTAATAGTTTCTTTTCCAGTATATTTGTCATTGGATCATTATCTCTTTACATGCTTATACACTCAGTTAAATACAATCATTTTATATTTATACATACCCATGTTTTTATTTCTGACTTCTTTGAGTGTCTGCTATAAAATGGCACTTGTATTGCTTCCTTTTTTGTTGTTATTTGTTGTTGCTTTCTCCTATTGTTGTTGTTGTTGATTTATCCTTTGAATGTGTATATTTCTTGGGGAGGTGCTTCTTATAAGCCCATGTAGGGTTTTTTAACCTCTCCTGCACTTACTATTCTTCTTTAATTTCTGTTTTTCGTAATTGTCGTTTTTTTATGGTGCAAATAAATAAATACAAAATACAAATACAAAGCTGCTTGGTCTACGTTCATTTTCCCCCCAAAATTCAGTAAAAGTCATAGGCCTACTGCAGCCTTTACCGTAGGTCGAAAATCATCAATTAGGCTTATTTCTCCTCACCAGATTGACCTGGACTCAAAATCCTTTGATCATATTAATCTCTAGAATCAGATGCATCATAATGGCTCTGCTCATATGCCCTAAAAATTATTTTTTCATAGAATTTCATTTCATAGAAAAGCAAAACATAATATAAAGATTCACAGGCTACAATAATTATGTTTCATATTTATATAGCTTCCATTAGTGTGGTCCTGACTTTTAATTTTGCTCATACCCCGTTAATCACCGGCAACTCTATCCTTCCTGCTGAATTAAAAACAATACGTTCATAAAGAAGGACCAAAAAGCCTTAAGAACTTAAGAACGTGAGAGAGGTTTGGCTCCAGAAATACCTTTCTGATCCTCAGCATGTTGGGTTTCATAAACCTAACCTAGTTGTGTTGCCTAAACCTAACCATTAGTTGTGTTGCTTATAGTTTATAACAATCTCAAACTGATAGTGGACTCATCACAGCCTTCAGGTAGAACGCGCGTCCCCGTGTGCAGAACGCGCGTCCCCGCGTTAGCGGAAAATCCCTGTTGACAGTCTGCTGCGCGGTCACGTGTTTTCTCAGAAAGCTAGAAAGAGAAACGAAAGCCCGTCTTCCTCCAGTCGCCACCAACACACAGCAGTTGGACTCATCTCAGCAAACGAGCGATACAATACAAGCCGGTACAAAGTAAAATGAGTCAGCAGGATCCAGATGAGAAGAGATACGATCCGAGAGACACCACTCTTAAATTTGTCAACAAACCAGATGACTTGGACCCGTATCGTAAGTGACCATCGAATTAACCAAATTAACCCAGCGTGTTGTTTTGAATTCAATATTGTAGGAGTAAATACGCCCATGCCTTCAGAAACTTTTGTTATTGCAAACAAACCGAAATGCGTTTAATTGAAGCCTCGATCAGGCTAATCGATTGATTGCATATCGACCAGTGCGTGTGTCTCCCTCCCCTCAGCACCGGAGGATGGAGACGAGCAGCTCAGAGCGGAGATGTCTTGCGGTCACGCTGTCAGGCCAGATTCTCTGACCGGGTGGTGTCGCAGTTTGCTGGACCAGGTAGAGCAGCGATTCCAAACCCCCGGTCCGCGGACCAGAGCCGGTCCGTGGACCCTTAAGAATCGCCCTTTGAAATATTTCCAGAAAGATTCCAGATTTTTTATTTTATTTTATTTATTGAAATGGTCCTTGGAACAAAAAGGTTTGGAAACCCCTGAAGCCAAATTATTCACGTTGATTACACAGCTTTGTTTAATACTCGATTCGATCCATGGGCCATACGAGCCTTCAGCAGCCTGACTCTCAGAAGTCAAGATTGAAACAAACATGGAGGAGGAAGCGATGTTACAGCAGACAGCTGTCAGTTCACTTAATAATTTCTCAGACGCTCCATGTTCCGACCTCTCGGTTGTATGTGGACTCCTCCGGCTGCTCTGCCGGCGGAGGAGTCCGCATACGACCGTGATATGGACCCGAAGTGAACTGACAGCCGTATACTGAAAACATCTTTCTCGAATGCTGCCTGAGTTTGTTGTTGCTGGTGGTGACGTAAAGAGGTCAACCGGTGGCTCTATAACCACTAGTTGAAATGGGTACAGCGCAACCTATCGCACCGGGGCATGACATGCTCCGGCCAATGAATCGATTTACTCGCCATGATGTAGAACTTTGAAAATTGCGGAGCATAGTTGAGCTATGGCTTTAATCGAATTAAGCTGTGCATGTAAACGTACTGACTGTTTCCAGATTGGGCGGTTTCCAAGGGGTGGGAAATAGTGATGGGTCGTTCGCGAACGAATCAGTTCAAACTAACGAATCAGTTTGAACGAACGACTCTTTAACATGAACGAACTGACCCGTGTCACGAGAGCCAGACAGGCAACAACATCCCAATTCCGAACATGAAGCGCTCCTCAACTGAAAGGAACTTAGTTAATGTTGTGTTGATTGATGACTGTTTACTCCATTTAGACTGTTCAGATCTCTTCACTTGATTTAAGCCATTTAACATTTCTCGGGAGCCCAGTGGGGTATACTACAAACCTCGATTAGTGATGTCGTCACCATTTGTGAGTGTCGTGGTACCATTTAACTCTGATCGCGAGTTGCGTCTCTGTCGATCCAGGTTTTCCTAAGAAAGCCTGTGTATGTTCAGCGAGGTTCGTAGTATACCCCACAACTTTAGCAGGATAGAACTCTCGTGTCCCATACACAGCACGAATGGGAGAGTTTACTTTAATTAACACACACACAAGACACTAAAAACACACTCAACCTAAACCATTGCAATGAATGTCTCAGTGACGGTGTTAAACATTCTCTTGCTCCGTTAAACATGCTCCGTCACCGAGGTGGGGTTAAAAATGTCCCGCATATTGTTGGTGCCACAAAGAAAGACAACTAAATGCTTGAATCAAATCAGGGCTACAACTTTTCACCTTTATTATAGTTATTATTTCAAAGTCATTGTTGCAGTATTTTATCTTCTGTATCTTCTGTATATCTTATATATATATATATATATATATATAACCCTAACCCATATATACACATATGCACACCTTACTATGACCAGCTGATGAAACGCAAGAATGTTGTCTTCTTGGCTTGGCTTCAAAATGGAAAGTTAAAGAAAGGCTCAACAATAGTTAACTCCATTATGTGTCGAGGAGCAGCCGAGCAGGCAACACAGCACTGGACTGAGCCAAGCTTAAGGTAGGCATGACGACCCGATGGTTTTTAAATTAATATTCATTATATATATAAAAGAGTCGATTTCTGATCGACAACTATTTCGATTTGCATTTGGATATGGATAAATACACACGCTCGATATTATAGGGATGGAAAGATTCTCATGAGCGTCAAATCTTTTATTTTTCTCTTCCTTAAAAAACCAATTACTCATGTATTTAATGATTTCACTATTCCTAATAACAATTTTAATTGATATTCCTTTAAAGGGACAACAATCTCTTTCCCGTCATGCTCAGTGTTTCCTGATTGGGCGGTTTCCAAGGGGTGGGAAATGCGCAGCCGTCCAAAAGTAATTAGGGGTGAGGGAGGGCCATCAGACCTGTCACTCAAACCTCTGCACCAGTTGTAAGGAGATTTGATTTTCATGATGCAGTCGAGCTGGCGATGACTGTAGTTCTCAGATTTTGGTCTCCAAAAATGTAAGCTCATTCTATGCATGAATATTTTGAGGGTTGTTTTGTTTTAGCTCACGTTCCAAACGTACATTTTCTGTGGCTGTGCGTGCGTGCGCTTGTGTAACGTAAACGTTAGGTAAATTAGAAGTAGTAGCCTAATAGAAAATTTGGGTAGTAGTAAAAGTAAATTAGGTCACATTCAGGTGTTTATTGTGCTCACCATTGGTCTTTTACATTAATATTTTGTGTGTTATATTTCAAGTGTATTCAAACTCACATTAGCTATTTGTTAACCTCTTCATTTATTTGTTTCCCACCATTTTACATTTTAAATTGGTGTGCATGTTTACATTGATGACTCCATTTAGACTCTGATCAAATCCCTTCACTGATTTAAGCCATTCAACATTTCTCTGGAGCCCAGGTTTAGGACGAGGCCATGAGTAATTTGAATAGACCATGGGATCCAGCAGGTAGGCTACAGTTGTATTTTGAATGACGGGACATTCGTCCTATATCTTGTTGGATGTTTTAATTGGCATGTATAAGCCTGGTTAGGGTGGTATGTCTTCTCTCTCACGATGCAGAATGCAAGTACAAAGGCTTGAGAAACCAGGGCTCCACCAACTACCTGAACTGCGTGCTTCAAGTGCTCTTCATGACCGAAGAATTCAGAGAAGCTGTCCGAAGGTTTGTTTCAGTCCTCCTAACCCCTCTACCTCTGTCCCTACAGGCCTACACTCATCTATCATTAACTGGCTGTCTTTTTGCATTAATACAACTACAGAAACCTTATGCTGCTACTTTCTTACATATACATATACATAGTAGACTCTTATATTTTATTGTTTACCTTAGTGTTAGGAAATGTCTTGTCTTTATCTGCTGTGCCTGTTTACTTTATCTCTTTCACCGTGGGGGGGTAGGGAGAAATGTCTTTCTGATTCCTTTGTAAGTCTGGTATATCTGAAGAAATGATGACTTTGACTTTGACTTTAACCCTTTGACATCTCTTCACCAAATCCACAGATTTTGTATTTGCAGCAGTGAAACCTCCCATACCTCCTACATCGATGCTCAGCTCAAAGATCTCTTCCTTCAGCTGGAGACCAGTTCTCCCACTACGGAAAACATCATCCACAGACTTGGGATAGAAGATGGTACACAAAGAAACCTAACGATAAATAGGGAGTGTTAATCCAATGATCTGTATTTCTAAAACCCTTTGTCTCTTCATCCTTCAGTATGGAAGCAGCAAGATGTAGCCGAGTATTTTGAGAAGATGCTAAGACTGGCCAGTCCTGAGGCCTCACAGGTGAGGTGCACCTTCAAAATAAACATCTCCCAAAGTCCCTTTACTATTGTGTACATTGGGCCAATTATATATTGTTAATGTATGAGTGTGTGTTTACAGGTTTTCCATGGAAGGTTAATTCACCGCACATCATGTTCTCAGTGTGGCTACAGCACTGATGAACACAATTCATTTTGGACTCTCAACCTCCCCATTAACAACGCCTCCATAGGAGTTTATAACGTGGTAAGAAACCTGTAGACTTTATTGTAACCTAGAGAATTACAGTAGAAAAAGGAGAATATCCACAGTAGAGTTATGTTTATGATTGTACTGTTGTGTTACATGTTTGTGATTTGAGATAATATTTAGTCCGTGCTTTTCACAGGAAGAAGGGTTGAAAGGATTTTTGAGCCAATCAAAGTTAACCGGAGACAACCAAGTGTACTGTGATGAGTGTGGGGCCAAAGCAGACAGCACTACTGTAAGTAACTACCCTGGAAATCCAGAGTTATCACGGAAGCACAATTTGAATTTGCTCAGTGAGTCACTCTGGGAATGACCAGGAATATACTCATTCCCGATACCCCTGAATCTGAACCTTAACCAATCACATCTGTGTATCTGATATAGATTGGCCAAAAGCTTTGCTTATGATTGGTCGTTGTGTTATCCAATTGCGTGCAGTGATATTTTCAAACGCATGCTTGGTGCCGCCCCTCGAGTTGGGCCATCTTCATTACTCGTTGCCAGACCCTACAGCTTTCTAGATGTGGGTCTGAATTTCCAGGCTAGTAAGTAATAGTGATGGTTCGGTCGCGAACGAGCCGGTTCAAAGAGTCGGCTCTTTTAAGTGAACGATGGGAGTCGGCTCCCATCGTTCTCAAACATAAAGTTTGCCCAGGCAGAATGATATGAAGATCTCCGCTCTACGGTGCTCTGTGCATGCTATGCGTGTGTGCAGTGACTGACTGTCACGTGCATGCATGCAACCAATAAACTGTGGATAGCCAAGGACCATACCATTAAGCAAGCAGAGGATGCACTTGCACTCATTGGCTACAGCAATTTATTGATGTTAGAACATTAAATTTCTACCTTTGAATACTATTAGGATGTATTAAATAATGTAAGTGATATATAGGCCTACATATACAAAAGTCAAGTCAAAACGGGCTACATTTGGCTGAATTATAAACGGTATAAGTAATCAAGGTAATATGAAGAGCCGTTGCCGGTGAGCTGATCCAAATGATCCGGCTCCCTGAAACGAGCCGAATCACTAGTAAGTAACAGCATTACTGACTGACTGTACCACCATCTTAACAGAGGTTTG
>JAOPJL010034569.1:0-21847 GCA_027123545.1 Trisopterus esmarkii | reverse complement strand
GTGTGTGTGTGTGTGTGTGTGTGTGTGTGTGTGTGTGTGTGTGTGTGTGTGTGTGTGTGTGTGTGTGTGTGTGATTGACTACATCTGCCACATGTTGTGTTTGTGATAGATCCCCAGGATGAAAACAAGATCGGGATAGACGGCATTCAGCAGTTTTGCGATGACCTCTCTCTCGACCCCGCCAGCATCACGGTGCTGGTCGTGGCGTGGAAGTTCCGCGCCGCCACCCAGTGCGAGTTTAGCAAGAAGGAGTTCATGGATGGCATGACGGAGCTTGGGTGAGCACCATAGGCAGATTCCTCCCGGTTCTGTCATGTTCTGCCGATTTATAACCAGCTTACCCTAGTGTTTATTAACTGGTGTTTCTCTGTGACTCGGTGGGTATATTTATAGATCTACCGCTCCACAGCCTAAGGACATTATTTTGTTCATGTCTAACGGCAGAAGTTATGCAGAGCTTTTTTACCGCGTCAGCTGACATGCTTCAGATTGTATTTCAACAACACTTGGACTGGTGGAACAACAACAACTGTGTTTTTAGGGGCCACATATCGGGGTGCAATATCTAATTATACATACACAATGTATGTTTACAGTGTTTGTGCGTGTGTGTTTTTCTCTCCAGGTGTGACAGCCCAGAGAAGTTGAAGGCCATTTTGCCAAGACTGGAACAGGAGCTTAAAGACTGTGGAAAGTTCAAAGACTTCTACCAGTTCACTTTTAACTTCGCTAAAAATCCCGGCCAAAAAGGACTAGGTAAACCGGATTAGACGGCTTGAAAGTGGACTGCAATCAACAATGCATGGGTATTTGCCTTTATTTGACACCTATTTCCTCCTCTGTTTCAGATTTGGAGATGGCTGTGGCTTACTGGAACCTGGTTCTAACGGGGCGTTTTAAGTTCTTGGACCTATGGAATAGATTCCTGTTGGTAAGTTAGTCAAGCGGATTACATCCATATGAACAGTTGTATACATGTATATCACTGTTTGTACATGAAAAAAAAGTTTTTTTTTTGTAGGAACACCATAAAAGATCAATCCCAAAGGACACGTGGAACTTATTATTGGACTTTGGAAATATGATTTCCGACGACATGTCAAATTATGATGAGGAAGGTAAGTTTGGAAGTTATTGAGGATGTTACGAAAGCAAGCTATGTTACGAGGTATTATAATGTAGAAGAGAAGAAATGCATACTGTGCCTTTGTCAACATAATGTAGTCCTTTAGAAGCCTGCAGCCAAAGACCTTGTATTTTACTTAGGACAACCCAGAAGTTATGTTTTGCATAAACTTTCCCCATTCAATTCAATTCAATGTTTGTTTTTCAGGAGCATGGCCGGTACTCATAGACGATTTTGTGGAATTTGCACGACCTATTGTGACGGGATCAAAGCGTAAAACTCTCTAAAACTCTAAAATACAAACATTGTGGTATACCTGCACTTTTTTCCCTCACACGTGACTTAATTTTTTTTTTTTTTTTTTTTTTTTTTTTTTTTTTACTTGTTTAATAAAAAAAAAAAAAGGTAGACTTCAGAGAGGGAGAGAAACGAAAGACAGCCGAAGCACTTGGAACTCTTAAGAACACCGCCTAGCCGGGAGCTGAGCAATAATAACAACAACAGCAGCAGCAGCAGCAGCAGGCTTCATTGCTCCTCTGACAACGATGGAGGTGTCAAATTGACAATTGCCATTTTGCCTCTGCCACTCCCATCGGAGCTGCTCTTTCCGGGACACCTCCCCTCCCCCCCCAAATCGCCCTCCAAGAGGAGCGCAGTTCCGCCAGGCACAGCCTCGACCTTAGAGGCGGTGGGGGCTGACGGAGGAGGAGGAGGTGCAGCACTTAAGAGGACTCCACCGGCCACCTCTGTACATAGAACGGACTGTAGAGGAGGAGCATTCGGTGTGTGTTTTGAGGTCTGGGTTGTGTTTTGTCTGGCTGTACAGTTTTAAGTGCTGTGGATCATGATCCCCGTGTGTTCTAAGCTCACACGTCCCGCGGGGAGAGAGTGCTCGCTACACCAGCACCAACACAACTGATGTGTATATACTGTACCTACGGAGACAGTTTACAAAGAATTATATGAAGAATAATATAAATATGTTACATTTATAAACGCAAAGGAGGGTTGATTTGTGTACAGCGTGTGCTCTCTTGCCAGACGCCTCAGTATCATCTGAATGATACGATGGCTTAGCTGTCTGCTGTGGATCTTTCAATTTCATGAAAAAGTTGAGCGGATCATCGAAAGCATGAGAAACAACATTATTTTGGTTAAATTCTGTTGGGTTTCAAAAATAAATTTGTAATTTAAGTAAAGCTTGTGCTTCGATTTAAAGAATTTTGTTGTTCACAGGATTTTGAATAATCCCATTTGATTACTTTGCTGTGATCTTGATAATTATCACTGAGTGTATTCTGCTCTTATCCGATTGTATATTTATGTGCGTATATTTCAAATGAAATGATTATTTAAAAAAATGATAAGGTAATATCCATTTCAAAACATGTACCTCATTTACTATTGAGGTACAACATTTAGGAAGGCAAAGTCTTTAATGTAATGTCTATAGTCGTTCAACTTCAACTTGAATCTGCTCCTCTTATTTTCTTTCTCATTTTTGGTTAAGAATGCTGCATTGCTTAGACTCCCGACAAAAACATTAAATAAAAACCTGCATTGAGTATCCGTTGTGGATAGGGGATGAAACTACAACTCGTAATAGCTATACATTTGTTACGATGCTACCACTATGGAGTTCATAGTGTTGGTATCTTACAGCAGATGATTAAGGTTAGCAACAGAGGGGTGACAAAATATGCCTTTTGAATGGATAGGTCTAGTGCGATTATCATTGGACTTTCATGTTCTTAAATTCAATGTTACAACATCGTTCATTATTGTTGGTCATTGAAATGGGTAACGGATTTTGTTTAGAGTATTAAAAAGGGATTAATAAAGCATGACATGTTTTCATTATCAAACATGTATTTACTTTCATTTTTGACAGAAATCCTATTTTATGTTATCACAACCATGCAGTGAAGTTATGTGTTTATGGACTTCCTTCTTTATATATATATATTTAATGTCAAGTTGTAATCCGATCCAATATGTTGAATTTCGTTCAGTAGTCATCAATCTGCAATCAATCTATCAATTTGCCTTCAATTCGTCCAAAAAATGTTTGTTTCATCATCATCCTAGTAGCCTAAGGCAAAATAATATCCAAAGAACATTTGCAACTTTTTAAAATGCACCCAAATGATGGGCTACCTGTGGCTTACCTGGGTATTTAAATTGGGTCCGCCCCCTTGTGCTGCAGCCGAGGTGACGTTTGAATTCTCGATCGCTCTCTCCCGTAATCTAATATTTGTCCCTAGAGCGGTGTTTTCTTAAGGCTTAACATTGGCCGACACTTACTTTAACAACATACTTTTTGAAAGTAAGCTGCCCCTAATGGACATGGAATCAAATAGGAAGGATACGTCTCTTCCCAGAGAGGGGTAAGCGGTGTACAGTTCTGTTGATTGACTTGCCGCATCTTTCCGTGACTTTTGTTCGTTGCAAGGGCTCCAAGGGCGTTAGTATCTGTGAGGTGTGGGTTGTTTTAGAGATCGTACATTGACCGTAGGCCATTTACTACATAGGCTATTGTTAAACACTTATTTATAGGTCGATACTACCCTACACTGTAGAGCAATTGTAAGCTGACTTTGACTGAAGTTGACTTTAGAAGCTACTCTAGGTCGATTCAACACATTGACTTGCATCATCCATTATTCTAATAAACACGCATTACCATTCTCTTCTTTTAGGACCTTGTATTTTGGTGATTATGCCTTGTGTGGCTAAAGGTAATGTAATGCCAACTGAGCAACTGTCATTCGATATTGTAGAAAGAGTAACCCTACCCGGCGTAGTTCATTGTAGTTGTAGTCACCAAGGAATATAACATAAGGCTACAAAAAGAGAGGTCTGTGTTGAACTGTTCTAGCCATGAACATGAGTGCTCAACCGTTTATGTAATAAGTAGGCCTACTTTTTGTTTTTTAAAACACCCATAGAGTGGACGCATATGGGTTCTCAATACCTCAGGCCTGGGAATCCTACGAGGAGGCCATGAATGAGTATGGAGTGGTTCTCAACAGAAGATCCATGAAATGGTCCAAACTTCTTCAGGGGAAAGCTCCCATTGAGAAGAATCTGACAGGTATATTGGTATCACATTCAGCTTTTCTTACATGTTAAAGATACGTGAATACGATGTAATCTGGGATCTGTTGTTGCACCTCAAAGTCAAAAGGTATGTGCGTAAAGGCATACCCAATGAGCATCGGGGTACCATCTGGATGCTGTCCAGTGGGGCCCAGGAACAGCTTCAGTCCCACCCGGGTTTCTACCACTCTCTGCTGGCCATGGAGCATGACCCCAAGCTGGAAGAGGTCATTCATATAGGTCAGTGGCCCTCGCAATGCAACACTTTTGTCCTTCTTGAGTTCACACTGAGTGGACCTATTGTACTCAGGAACTCTATTATCTATCTCTATTATTAACTCTATAGCTTTTTCAGATATGTGTGTGTTCTATTGGAAGGCTATCATGAGGTTACGAGCCACTTGTTTGAAAGAGTGTTGAATCTTGGATTGGAGTGGAGTGATACGTGTGTGCCACTCGATTCCAACATGGTGATCCCACCCGTCTCCTCTGTGCTCCACGGTAGACATGCACAGGACGTTCCCCGACAACGTCCTCTTCCAGAGCACCGCAGAGCCCAGCCAGAGGACGGCCCTGTACAACGTGCTGCTGGCCTACGGACACCACAACCAGGCGGTCGGTTACTGTCAGGTAGAACGCACAGACTTAAGGGAAACACGTTCCTGGTTGAGTTCCACCACCTCTGTTTGCATTAGGAACAAGGCCAGCCAGTTTTCATTCAGGACTTTCCCTAAGATACGTTTAGATATCTGACTCCATCATCCTCAATCAACCCATCACAATCAAATATGTGTATCTTTCATAACGTACCACACACACACACACACACACACACACACATAGCCTCGTGCTTGAAGCTCCACTGCAGGCCGTTCACAGCCCAGATCCCAGTAAGTTGGTCATGAACGGATCAGAACCCGTCCGATCCTCCCCCTGGTCTCTCGTCTCTCTCAGGGCATGAACTTCATCGCGGGTTACCTCCTCATCATCACTAAGGACGAAGAGAAATCATTCTGGCTGATGGACGCATTGATAGGCAGAATACTGCCAGGTATGCCTACGCAGATTTTCTTTGGTCATTTACCGTTTCTACACCCTCAAGCCCTCCTGTTTCCATATACACACAGTGGTGAAATGATCTCATTAAGGCACGTTGTAGACTACTACAGCCCAGCCATGCTGGGGCTGAAGACCGACCAGGAGGTGTTGGGGGATCTGGTGAACGCCAAAGCCCCCGCCGTGGGCCAGCTGATGAGCCAGTTCCCGGGCATATGGACCCTGGTGGTGTCCCGGTGGTTCATCTGCCTCTACATTGACGTGCTTCCTGTAGAGGTAGGGAGCACGCGGGGTTTGGGTGCGGCGTGAGATTGTGTGAGCAGGGTAGGCCTCGTTATGACGGTTAGTTAGTTTGTGGCCACAGACAGGGTGTTGTTTTGTTAGAGCGCCTCTGTTGAAATATGTTTTGATGCGTACAATTCTGGCACACAAAACCGACAGTGTCCGCTCACTTGCGTTAAAACACGAACAAAAAAAAACTGTCTCGCACTCGATACACCAGACAGAGATTCAAGTAGAGCAATGTGTTGACGTGGAAAATAATGTTTGGTTTTAAAATATTAATAACAATGGGGAATTAAGGAAGTGTGTGTTTCTCTATAACGCCCAGACCGTTCTGCGGATATGGGACTGTCTTTTCTACGAGGGTTCCAAAGTGCTGTTCCGCGTGGCCCTGACCCTCATCAGACACAACCAGCCAGAGATCCTGATGGCCCGCTCGCTGATGGACGTGTGCGAGTGTTTCAAAAGCATCACCAAGGGACCGTTCATCCAGGACTGCCACCACTTTATGCAGGTGGGACTTTTTTTACCCACCGCTGTGAACGCATGCTGATCGCCAAATTCAAGATTCAAGGTTCAAGATTGTTTATCGTCATATACACAACAATTACGGAAGCAGTCGCTGGCAATGAAATTCTTGTGTCTCAGGCTCCTTCAACAGTGCAATAAAAAGAAAAGTATAAGAGAAACAACAATTTAAACAAGTAAGAGAGCTGAGACCTAATGAACAAAAATAAATAAACTACAGTACTGACATGAATAATAAGAATAAAATACAAATATAATAATATAATATAGAAATACAGCCGCACCCATGTATTCCTAGCAAGTTGAGCGTCCTAGCCCAAACTAGCATTGGCACTACCCTGGTCGTAGCGGGCAGCTCGGCGCCTCGGATGGTCCACCTTGACGCAGCGTACAATGATCACAACAAGATTCAACTTTGACCCCGTTTGACTCTGACCTCCCCAAGTGTGCCTAATCAGAATATAGCTTTGCTTGACGTTCTAATACCAGACGCTGATATCCCATGTGGCTATATTCTAAATGCACAGCTGTTTGCTGACTGTGTGATAGTATATTTATTTAATCATGAAATACAACACTTTTTTTTTTTTATCTTCTATGATGGTTTCAGAAAATCTTTGCAGAGCCAGGAACTCTGTCTATGGCTACCATCACCAAGATGAGAGATTCGTGTCGACAACGCATCATCAGGGAGGAGACCAGATAACCAACAGCGCCTGGATTCCATACCATGGTAGCCCTCTCCAATCACCTGTAACTATCACATCACATTCACTACGACAAAGGACATACAAGTCTCCCTAAAAATCAAACTGTAGCACTTTCTAATTGCAATGTTATCTATATTAGAATTTGAATTCGGATTCCTGCTCCTTACTTTTTTTTTTCCCTTAATTTAGGTTCCAACATTGTGGAAAGAAACCCTAAACCCTTTGGTCTTATTTAAGTAGCATGTATTTAAGGCCAGAAAAATGAAAATGTCTCAATGCCTAGTAAAATTAATTTGAATATGGTTGGCGTTTGGCATTAGGTGTAAACACATTAATGGTAGGGATGATCAACAGGCATACCTGTTGCCAAGTTCTGCAGGAGCACCAGCAGGGTCATTCAGTCAATGTTGGAGTACAGACTGTTCTCCGTCAGAGGGATATCTTGAGAGGAACAACTACAGGCATGCTTGGAATTGCATCCTTTTATCTCAAAAGGCTGTATTTTTTTATGATATCTGACGATCCTGTTTTGCGTGCATTTGACCAGTCCAACTCTACTTCCTTGTTTCTTGTTATTCATGAATGTATTTATTGTTACCTTTCGAAATGCTTTGAAACTAGTCTTTTCAAATAGTAAACACTTTTATAAAGTTGACAGACACGTAAGTTGGGTCTCAGATATTCGTTGTGTACACAATCGATGGTGTAGCAGCATACCACCCTCTATGTGAACTGACATACATAAGCACGTGTAAATCCCACACAGTATATATAGCATCTATGGCTACAAAAACACCAGCAAGATGTATAGTATTTATGATACAAATCAAATCACTTTTCAAAACTGTACAATTGTGAATGTAATAAATTGTAAATGAGGAAAAACAGATACACAATTCCTTGTTTTGTCTCTTTAATTAAGCTCTTCAAAAGAAAAAAAAAAAAATTCAAACATTCCAAATTTAAAACCATATTAAATCGCTACATGGATACACTTCTAGATGAAGAAAAATTACTTTTTGTACTTTCCCCTTTCACGTCAAACAATGCATCTTTGAGGAGAATAATGAAAGTACAGTTTGGCCACTTTATGATTAAGACACAACAAAGAAAATGTCTCAAATGGCCGCGAGCCCTGCCACCACTTCCAGTCGGGTGAGTACCTTGTGAATTGGCGTTAACCATAAGTTCTATATCCTACTCATGTCACGGGTGGAAAGGCACTGATTAAAACTGAAAATTATGTTTTGGCCTTTTTTCTTTTTATCAAGACAAGTGCACCGCCGGCTGTCCTTGGTGCATTTCCCTTTTCCATATGCAACATGGACAAACTGGGTAGGTCTTCCCTGGTACCGAACATCTGTGTTCCGACCGAGAAGAATGTCCTCCTTGTAACAAGTCAGAACCTCACTTCATTACCAAGCTATCCTGAGACTCCATCCAATTCCACCAACAATAACTCGGTGACTTTCCACAACGACAGCACCACCACGTGCTCGTCGCTGATGGACGCCACAATGACATCCGATGTAATGTGCATAATTCACCTAATTTCCATTTGACTGTTCAACATGGAAGACTCCAATCACTAATAATGTAGTTATCGAATCCACACACACACACCGGTGATAATGGGGTTTGGCTGAGGCTCAGGTCCGAGCATGGCACAGCATCAAAAACCCAACTTAAGTCACCTTCATGGTGTTCTTTAAGGGGGGGGGGCTATTGTTCTTCTCCAGCAGCTCCATCAAGGAGTTTCTGCGGGAAAGTCCAAGTTAAGCATGCGTACGGGTTGTCCAGAGTAGAACACCTTACTTTTAAAAAGAGGGTTGAGTTAAGCTGCCAATCCATTATATTCCCTTTACATTGAAATTACAACAGCTCCCAAAGCATTCCCCTCAGAATCCGTTTTTCCAAGAATCAATAAATACTACACGATTCGAAAACCTAAACGCTGCATTGGAAGGCAAGAGAAGACTGGAAGATTGAACGCTTTACATTTTTATGACACCCAACTCTGTCTTTCTGCAGGGAAGAATCCTATTCTCCCTTCCTCCATGATCGCGCAGAATAGTCATAACTGACGCAAAACAGCACTTCAGAAAGCACAAACAATCTTAATAAAACCCAAAATTAACTCATGACATCTGCAAATGTAAAAAGTACAAAGAAAAAAAAAAGGTAGGCAAAAAGTGGGTGGAAAAAATAACTCCCTTCCAAAAAGTAGAGTGCCAGGTACAAATGATAAGAGGTATTTAAAGTAGTAGGCTCTACTGTGTGGCATGTTTGTGCGCACGTGTGTGTGTGCGGGTGTGTGTGTTTGTGTGTACGTACAAGTGAATGTTTGTGTGGTCTGCATGTGCATGAGAACGGGGCATGGATTTGGGTAAAATAGTGGTCAAGTTGAGGAAAGCGATAGAGCCGGCGCTCTTAGATGGTCTGGTAACCAGCGTGGCTCCTCTTCCTGCCGATGAGGTAGGCCACAAGGACGATGAGGACCAGGCCGGCCAGGGCAGCCCCCACGATGATGGGGATCAACATGTCATCCATGTCCAGCTGGCACTCCTCAGCTGCAACAGAAAGACATTGGGGTTAGGGTCAGGGTCTGTCCCGGGACAGAGGAGGGAGAGATCCTGCACAATAGGGATTCACTTTATATTTCAAAACCTCTGCTTTCCAAAGTCAAAGTCAACTTTATTGTCAGTTAGAACAACGTACAAGACAATAGAAGAACTGACTTATCTCTGACCCGCGGTGCATTAAGTATAAAATAAGATCAGTAATATTTACAATAAATACAAAACATCTAAATAGTGCAAAAATACGGGATGTTTAAACAAAATTGTTAAAAAGAAAGAAGAAAAGTCAACTACACACCTGCTCCAAACTCTCCGTTGTAGCCAAAGGGCTGCACGTGCAGCTGGTAGGTGTGGATGGAGAAGCCTTGGGTCACGGTCAGCGTCTGCTGGTCACGACACATGTAGGAGTGGCCCAGGGTCCCTGACAGGTAGTTCAGGGTGCTGTTCCCCACCGCCAAGGGGGGGTCTGAGGGAGAACATTCACAACTTAAAACAATCCTCTGGAATGATGGACATCTGATTATAAACGTTTTGGCTACACTTTCCATTCATTGCCCATTCGTTGACCATAACTAAACATTAGTTCATGCAGTAATCAACATTACTCTATAGCATTAGGTTGAGGGTTAACCATACCCTAACAATGTTTAAATGAATATCTTTATTCACATGATTATCACAAGTAACCCAGTAGGCCATTAGTTAACAGTTATCAACTGTTAATGCGTATTACTGCATTAACCTATGTTAATTAATGGTTCATTTATGTACCCTTATTGTTAAGGGTTACCAACATTTTTAAACGGAAAGACTACAAGTAGCATGACAATTCAAACATCATGTTTAATTGGAGATTTAAGAGTTTAGGAAAGGACTGGATAAGAGTTCAGGAAAGGACTGGGGGTGACAGAGGAAGGTAAGGGCCTGGTTTATAGGGCCCGGCTGCGTACACACCCTTCATGTTGAGCAACACAGCTGACAAAGACACTCCACTCAAGTGGTATTTGTTTGATGTAGTGTTCTGGAAAAATTAAGAAAAAAGTAGAAGAATTAAAGCCTGAAACTGTGGTTATGACATAGTGTACATGGCTGCAGCCAGACAAGACCATTATTAAGATTAATATTATACCCGTGATATTTATTTAGGCTATACAGAAGAATTTGCACCAAAGAGAAGGGGTTCAATGCGCAAGATGATGATGCTGTGTAAGGCACACACTGATGACAAATGTGTCCCAATACAAATCGGGGCGTAAGTTTGTCTGTATTGAATGCATCAAATGTTCTAATTCATCATTTCCAGGAAATTTTTTGGACTAACCCTTGCAAAATGATGTTCCTGATATGGTTTTCAATTTCCATAATGAAATTTGTTGTTTCCGGATATCGATAGGACCTTGATTAAAGAGCAGGCCATACATTATCTTAACCAATCATATGCATTAATGCAAGGATGGGTGGCAAAAGCCAATTAGGTAGTTTGATTTAGGGCCTACGCTTCATGGCATCTGAACTGAGTTTACTTGTATTTAATTGTATTTGTAATGCCCTTAAAGGGGTAGTTCAGGATTTTGGACATCTGCCATAATTTCCAAGTGAGCCAGTGTGTTATTTATCATTGGAGACCGTTTAACACTTTTCATTCAGTCCTATTTGCAGAGATCGCTGGTGCTAGGCTAGCACAAGTCGACGGGATTCTGCTAGCCTGCCATTAAAAACAGTTTTACCCTCCCCAGAGTAAATAAATTATAACGTCGATGTTAATGTCTGTGTTGATAGAATAACGTTAGAAATTAAACTACCACTTGGAAATGAGGTCCGATGTCTAAAATCCTGAACTACCCCTTTAATCGCGATAACAGTCTCAAAGAGCTCTACAGGCCATATATTTAGGACACCCCCTTAACCCTTACAGTAAGAAAGACAAGATGGAAATCTTTCTCGGACACGCCCGCAGATAAATCTCATACAATTTGCATTCTTCAGACGCCATCTAGTGGTCAGCCATATATACAGCACATGGAGGCGCAGGCCAGAAGCGTCTCAAAGAGGAAAGGACTTTCACGACCACATGACCAAGAGTTCCAACCCACCAACGCAAAGAGGAAAGTCAGGTTCATCCTCTCCCCTTCGGCTCCGTCGGCAGAGAGCTTCAGGGTGGCGGTCTCCGTCTCACAGGAGCCAGACGCGGAGGTGGTGTTAGGCTGAAGGTTGATCACTGCCGCCACAGTCTGGGAACACAGTGAAGCACGGACAGGGCCACGTGTGAACGCACACGTTACATACACAGGCCTCCAAGTGGTGATATTGCGCACCAATCGTGAGCCCAACGGTAACTTAACAACACACGGCGGCCATGTTGGGGCCACGGCTGCACAGCGGGAGGGGTACGATGTTTCACCAGGGAACCGCTCAACTGAAGAACCACAGTGTTATTGTTCCCTGTCGTTACTGTTACATCCAGCTAGGGCTGCATGATTAATTGCATATTCAAAAATCACCAAGTTTGTCCTCTAATCAATTCCGAGATAATCAAGTATGCCTGTTTATAATCAAGCCAACTCACAATTTTTATTTTTTACTTTTGTCAGAGTAATGTAGCCCTTCATCGTGGCGCCCAAGCCTAGCTCTCAGCATTATGCAACATAGAAACTACTGATCGACCGATATATCGCCTGGCCGATAGTTGCATTTCTTTTTTGGGGCAAAAGTGTATCGGCCAATGCCGATACACTTTTGCCATTTTATTTTTTTGGTCTATTTACAGACAGAGTTAAATAAATGTTCCTTTTTTAAATTGAGACTTGAAACATTTGTTATCATCAATGTGACATTTTTCTGTTGTAAATTGAGGGAGCAAAAGCAGCATCAGCTCCAAATATCGGATCAAGCAATTCGGCAGCCTGTATCGGTCCTCGGCTAAGACTGATGGAAAAAAAATTTAAAAATTTTTTTTAAATCGGTATCGGCCCTAAAGAAACCCATATGGGTCGATCCCTGATAGAAAAGGACACTACAGTGTGAGGACGTGTGCGTCACCTTATTGTCGGAGGCCGAGGTGTAGGAGACGTTGAGCTGCAGGCCCATGACGGCCATCAGACAGACGGATCCATTGCTGTTGGACACATTGTAGCTGCCCCATGCTGGCGGGCCGGCGGCTTTGGCGTCTGCGGCTGCACTCTGGTGCAGAACGGCAGCTGTTAGGGTATAAAGATGGAGGCATTAGGACAGTGCGGCGGCCATACCCATAAAGCCACCCAAATGTGAAACACCTCCATTTTGCCATAGATATTCCATTAAGTCCATTTTTTGTAAATGTTGTATTTGTTATTGTATTTTGCACTACTGTAATCCTGCTGCTGTAACCCTGCAAATTTCCCCACTGTGGGACTAATAAAGGATTATCTTATCTTATCTTAAGTGAACATATGTCCATCAAATCCGTTCATATCCACAGCACCTTCTGAAAAAACCTAGAAATGGTTAACATGCATTCTGTTCAAGTTCATAGTTTGATTTAATAACATCCAACTCGAAATTAAACAAGTGGCAATAATTGGACATAGCAAATCAGACTCTACCAAGACAATGCTGATACATTCCTACTGTCAGTGGTATGTCTCATGGCCATATTGTATTCCATTAGCCACTATTGCCTCCTACCTGGCTGTCCAACATACACATGACAGGAGTCCAGCAGTACAAAACTAATGAAAGGTGCCCGCAGAAATTATTGATGACTGATGAAGATGCTAAATATGAATCTAAATACCTACTCTAGCCCACGTAGTGTACATCCTATCTTGTTTGTTCATGTAAACAGACTAGTATTCAGGAAGTATGCAAGAAGTAGTCGAAACATGTCAAGGTACAAACTAATGAATACTAGGCTGTTAACATGAATGATAATCTATCAAGTTAGAAGACTAAATTAACCGTTTTGAGTTATGTTGTGTGCATGCGTCAAATCTAGAATGATCAGAACATTTTGATGAGTAAAAACATTTTAAATTTTGAAAAGAGCTTATTCAACAACGGCAAGATGTAGGCAGCTATTAAAACACATCCGTCATCTCCAATAAGGACCACGTGATTGTCGACTCTTGCACAAACAAACAGAAGAACGCGCATGCGCACACGGACAACAGCCCGCATTGAAACTGCGACCTGCATTGTTGTTCCGATTAAAATCAGAAGCTCAACGAAACATACATTGCTGCACTTTCAGCAAACTTGTTTACGATTATTCCCTTTAAAAACATGTGTCTAGTGACGCAAACATGTTTCCAAAGTACAGTGATTGAATACACATTATTCGATGGACATTTTTTTTTATATAACTTCGAAGTAGTCATAATAAAATACATATTTCTGACTTCAATTGTCAGACGTGTTGACAAACCGATGCGTCAGTAAAGACGCAGCGAGAAACGCAGCGAGCAGCGGCCGCTCGTCAGGACTGTAGTCGGACAAATGGACACCGTGGACCCAACTTGTCCATCCGTAGCAGCGTGTATAATAAACCCCGCTACGGACCGGGCCGGTCGAACACATACAAGCGACAAAGTACTTACCCAAAAGTCCAACGAAAAGTGCGGACAATACCAAAGTAAACCGCATCATGTTGAGTCCCGGATCGCTCGGCGCTAGCAGCAGAACGACACTGGGCTAGCACGGCGGGCGGTATCGCACTAGTGAGTCGACCGGGATTTGAACCAAACCACCTCTTCGGAGCAACAGCCGCAACCACCTATCGCCTCAACCTGAAGATAAACCAAGAGGAGATTCCTGTTGCGAAATTGTCCGCGCCTGAAAAATCACAGCGCCGATATAATGATGTCTTCCTAGTGGCGGTGGCTCTACCAGTAGCGCTGCTAAAGGACTCCCGAGTCACGTGACGGAGGGTATAACAAACGCTCGGACAGGTCACGTGACGGAGGCCGAGCCAAATCACGTGACGTGAACGCCCAGACAGCTCATGTGACGCCTCTTTTTTCATCATTGTTTTTTTTGTTTGATACAATCAATTCTTTCACCTAGTTTCGCGTTCAGAACGCACATTATGCGTAGCCCCGAACAAATGTGAGCAAAACAAAAAAAGTATACTATTAATAAAAAACTGAATAAAAACATGAATTACCTAGCAATAAGTATTAAAGTGTCATCATAAAAGCAACAATGATACAGCTACGAAAATATAACTTTCCTATCACATACATCAAATATAGGAACAAACAATATAAAAAACTGTAGGCGTCATAAATAATTTCGAATCTGTGGTCAAAGTTAATACAATTTCATATTACAAAAAATAGATGGAATTGACCAACCTTTGTGTAATGTTCCAAAAAAGTATTAGTTAATACTCAAACCTAATGCTCATTGTTAGTTTGCTCTTTCGTTTACTAGGACGGGGTTGCTTCACTTGGCACCGAGGTCAGCGAAAATGCCCCCGACCGATGGACCTTTGACCCTAAGAATTTGACGTATGCCTACTTTTTGACATAGGCCCACTATCGTCAAGAGGTCTTCTCTTTTCCATTCAACTTCTTCTTCCATTTAATATCTTACACATGGTCTACTTCTTCTGTCACTTTACACAAACATGGCAGTGAAAGACATCCGCCATACTGACAAAGTAATTGAAACTCAAATCAAATGTAGACATTAATTTACTATTATTCTTCTGAAAGTTTGTGCCGCAGACCAACCTAAAACTGAGTTACGAGTTGGTATAAAAAAGCATTCACTCACTGTTCAATATAAAATAAACAATCGAATAGAAGTAGAAGAAGAAGAGTACACAAGAGTACAAGTAGTTAACTATGCTGATTAACCTACACAATGAACCAGCTAGTTATGTAGGCCTAGTGATTTGTACGTATCGGCGGATCCTTGTAAAGCTTCACTTGGGATGAAGTGATTCTCTTTAATCTGTCAATGTTGAAAGGAAATATTCGTTGATATGCTTGTTCAGCCTGCTGTATGGTGGGGTGCAAACACACTTACACAGAATTGAATTTATGCATGTTTTCTACCCTTATGTAGACCTTAAGACCTTATGTTTCACTTCCCCCGTTGTGCAATCCCACATGCACCTGTGAATGACTTCAACATGCTTGGGCAATGGAAACAGAACCAAGCATCCGTCCATAACGGCAGGTAGTTTGGTGGCAGTGCAGCCTCTTCCTGTGATCAAAGTGAAGGGAAACACAAGTCACAACGTGTGTGCACCACAAAGGTTTCAGCATCACATAGCGGAGAAGACATCATTGTAGCCTGGTTGTTAAGGCAGCAACATGACAAACACACAGAGGACATGTCTGACGGGGCTTTTCATAGTGCTGATGCTCGTCCACTCAACAGGTGGGTGCACCTCATTTAAATTAAATAATATGTTTACAATGCATATTTCGGCTGAGTTAGTTTACAGTTTTGCTGACAGGATTTACGAATCAAATATGCAACAAAAAAATGATCCCGCGTGCGTGTATGTCTTGGCGCTAAGACACATGAATATTTCGTAATCCTAATCTAGATTTTGTTTTAGTTTACTAAATTACACATCACTTAACCTTATCATCCAATATAAAAGACAAACAACAAAAATCCACAGATTGAAACAAAATTTGTCAGAGCTGAGGGTATACAATCAATTAGAAAGTGAAATTATGTAGAATATCACGGGATAGAACTTTAAAATAAATGGAAATGCTAAATTGGACTTTACAAAAATACCATTTATATTATATTTCATACAAAATATATACTCATGTAGATTTATCTCTATGTTTTTTTACCAATCATATGTCTTTTGAGGTAGACAATTGCACATTAAAATAAACACTTAAACAACAACAATAATAATGGAATCCAATTTAATAATTAATTCATTAAAAATATAGATAGCATTTATAGATATTTGTATTCTTATTAGGATTGTTAGATATAATTGTGTGTGAGATTAATCTGAATGATCAAAGACACACTCAATACCTCTTTGCATGTAATTGAATAACATTTCCCTACATAATGACTAGCGCGTACTGCACATCCAACGTTAAAGATAGAAATTGAATCAAAATGAACAGTAAGAGACATGGCTAAAATTCGACATCCTTTCTGAAAAAATATAATTTCAATTAATTGTTATACTAATAAAAAAGGGAATAAAACCATTAATTACCAAGCAAAAGTTTTAAAGTGTCATCATAAGGCAACAATGGTATATCTATGACAATATAATTTTTGTATCACATACATCAACTATAGGAACATACAATATAAAAAACTGTTGGTGTCATAAGTAATATAGAATCTGTGGTTTAAGTCAATACAATTTCATATTACAAATGACAACACCTTTGTCTAATGTCATATAATATACATTTTGGGTGCAGTAAAACATGTGGAAATTAAATGGAAGTTAAACCCATGTCTAATATATTAAGCACAAATTCACTATCAATGGCCAAGTTGTCATAGCCTGCTTCACCACGGCCTCAGCCACAGAGAAGGCCATGTAGTCCTTTGTGACAGGAAGTATTCTTTTTTTAACAGGCAGACGTGCGTTACTCACTCTTACATTTCCAAAAGCAAGAGAATTTACATTTACACACACATAATTATTAATTAATTATCCTTGTGTTTCCATCCATCAGAGGCCTATATGACTAACCCAATCATCTGTTACATGCTGGACGGGATTCTGCTTTTTTACTGCATTGTTGTGACTGCACTGTATTTCAATATCAAGGTGAGATTCAGCACAACTTCAATGATTCTACTTTTAATTACATTAGCATTAACCAATGTAACACCCCCGGTCAGTGTGTTTGAACTGTGAAATGCACATTTCACACATGCACAATTATCTTCTGTAAAAAAATATATAATTTCTGGGAACTTTTTCTGTGTTTTCTCATATAATAAAAAAAATTCTGAACGTTTCAGTATAATCAGCAACAAACGGTAAGTTACAATTTTTATCATATCAGACATATCATCTCACGTTCGGACCAACACTTACAACAACAACAACATTAGTTGATGTAATGTAGAAATGTAGGCTCACTTTTATTGGATTTTTTCATTCTAGATTGGAGTGAGTGATCACATACATCAGGTGAGTAAGAAACACAAAAAACATTTAAGACAAGAATGCACAAAGGGCACCTGCGGGCCTTATCTTAGTAAAGTCAGGATTTCATTTCACTGCTTGTTGTACAGGCATAACTATGCATGTTACAAATGAAGAAACTTGAATCTTGAGAAAATCCTTTTTAATTTATAGGATCTTCAGAGAGAAGAGGGCAATGAGGGTCAGCCCATTATTGAATTACAAGGAATTGTAAGTTTGTCTAATGAAGTAAATGAGCATATTCCAGTGTCAAACATCTCCTGGGAACCACAATGATGAAATACATAAATTTTTTTCTAGAAACAAACAACCAAACGCAAGAAAAAGCGAAAAGTCGGCGGGGTAAGCAAACACTATTGTTCCGTATCTCCTCTTGAAGACACATGTGGTGTGCAGAGGAAATAGCATGTTTAGACGAGCAACAGGTTGGGTTTGTGGCAATACCCCATTTTTGATTATGATTATTCTATCACTTCAGTAGCCTCACACCAGTACAAAATACGTCAAGTTTGGTCAATTACTTGGACTAAAAATGTGTTTGTCTATGAATCCTCAATATGTTGTTTTTCTCTCCCCAGTCCAATCGAGTAAGCGACATGGATGCCTTTGAATCGCCGGCTCCCAGTGGTGCGACCTCTCAGCAGGATTATCGCTGATGTTTGCAGTTGTGCTTGGTTTTACTGGACATGCATTTAAAATGTATTTCCATTTTAATTTGAATGTTCTGTAAAGCCATCCTCTTGAATTTTCATTTGGCCATTTCCATGTAGGCCTCTACGTATAATACTCATACAACCATTAAAACAAAGTGCAACATTTTAAAACACTTGGAAAATGGTTTAATGATGTTTACAACAAAAGAGAACTGTACAGTTTACAGTAAAAGATCTTTATATGTGTATAAAAACAAAAAAAAACAAAAAAATACAGCAGACAAATGCATCAAAATATCGACTATGTATCCTGATTCACATACGGTTTCTACCCAAACGTCCTGTTCTACGCCTCGGACCCTGAAGGCCTTTTGTAGTCGGATCAGAAGGGGGTTTCCCCTCCCTCTGATGTCTGCTGAGTGGGATTCTCATCCGTAGTGACAACGAAAGACTCAGGTTTACAGGTCACAACGACAGTGTGGGTATTTAGAGTTCTATGGACAGTCAGATTCAGATTCAGAAAAGAGAAAATGAGGACAGGGAGCCATTTCTTAAGTTTCGGCCCCGCCTCACCAACAGAGAAAGCAATGCCTTTACAGAACGCCTTCCCCTCCAGATACACAAACAGAAGAAATATGTACATGTTTACCTTTTTTTTTTTTTTCCTTAAACTCTTCTTTGAACCATGTTCACTTGGGATGGGAACCGATATCACACACGCACATACACACAACACACCCCAAAACATACAAAAATACTATTTCTTTAACCTACCAAGAGTAAGACAGTTCTGCAATTAGTTCCATGCTGTGACAGAAAAAAGAGATACGACTAACAAGAAGTTTAACAGACATTTTTATCCCCCACTTAGTTTTCTCAGAAATATACCAAAATATACATCTAAGCTTTGGAATTACTGAGGCTATGACAAAAGCCAGTGCTGGGTTTGTCTCTTAATACACAAGCTGTGGGGTGAAGGACCGGGAGAGATCAAGAGACACAGGACAGAGAGTCATCTTTGGTATCTGCATTTGTCAAAAGTTAAATATTTGGATTTTTGCTTTGGGATAGCGGTTCGTGAGATCCTGCGACCACACGTGTAACAATAGCTTTGAGACAAAACAAAACAACAACAGAGCGTCACCAAAACCAGGCGGGGCCAGAGGTCAGACGCCCCCGTGAGCCAGCGGGACGCAGCTCCTGCAGGGCACCGTGATGCATAGTGTCACAGCGGAGCCCCCCCCCTCCCCACCCCCCAAGACACATGAGAGACGTCCAAACCGGAGCGTGAGAGTGAAGAGGTTCTTTTCTGCAGGGAAACCAACAAAACGTGCACCCCTGGGATCACGACAAGCACGCCGGGGAATACAGTGTACGGATGGGACGACCACAGACGCACGCAGTGTGTACGCAAGAGGCAGCGACAGAGAACCTACGGGCGCAGTACGGCCTTTAGGAAAAGGGAAAGACAAAAAGTAACCTATAGCGACAGCGCTGAAGACAGACAGATATTAGGTCCTGAGCATTTACAGTGTGCACAGGATTAACCCTCAGTGTGTATTAACAAACACCACCCAGCCATCACCGGATTGGCTTATATTTGATCTGCTGGAGAAGCCCATACGGACCCACCCGCCTCCTAACTGTACCACTCCCATGTCAGCAGACACCAGACACAAGGGCCTCTGGGTTCAAAATACTAAACCAACACCGATGGGCACTTGGGTTGCAGTGTGATGTCAAGCAATGGCCAAAAGCCAGGGAGGGGTAAAGGTACTTCCACATACAATCACTATTAGTCTTTGGTTAATGTTGTTACCACAGGAAAGAGCACTACAAAAAGAGCTGTGACATACCATCGCCAGGGAGACGTATATATGTACCTCAACAGAATCAAACAAGAAAGGATTGTCAAATCATAGGAATAAAGGTTATATAGGGAGGGGCATAGAAAATCATTCCACTGCCTAAAAACACAAAACATAACCAAAAATATTTTAAGCAAGGCGTGTGGTTTTTGCTCTGACGCATATAAAAATAAAATGAATAAATTATATACATATATCTTACAATAAAACATTTTTAAAGACTGCTTGAAAAAATAAATGCAAACCATGAGAGGGTTTACTTGTGACATGGAGGGGGTGGGGCAGGGGGGGGGGTAGAAAAAAAACCAATACTGGTATGTACACCGTCTCTCCCTGGTGACAGCATCTCACAACCCCTCACTATGAAGCAGCAGGCCCGTTGGCTTCTCCATCAAGATCATATGCAGTTGTTTTTTTTTTCTTTGTTTTTTTTTTAATCATCACTATTATTTCGACAGAAGATTAAAGCAAGTTTGACTCGGTCTTCAAGATAGAAATGAGGTATACAACAGCTCCCTTGCCATACAGGTGTCCCACCCTTTGAACATTAAACGGTAAAGCGGCTTGCCAAGTGGTACTGTGTTGGCCTACCGAAAAGAGACGCAGCAACGACCCATCATGTAGCGTTAGAAAAGTGATCACTGAATCCCCGACCCAATCAAAAGGCATTCAGGCCACGGCGATGTCCAGCAGCTCCTAGCGTGAGACCACACATTCAGTACAGAGTAGAAACCAAATGAGATAAAAAAAAAAATAATGAAATACACAACTTGTACTTTCAAAATAAAAGCTTTCTTTGCAACGGATTGAGCCATAACTTAAAATGAACTCGATAGGGGAACCCACTGTTGGTTGAATGAAGACAGGCAGGTTCTCATTTCAGTTGTATAACATCCCTCAAACACATCTAGGAAGATGGGGAGGGGGTGCACCATAATGGTTTGCTGGATGCCCTCCCTATTTTCTGTAATCCAAATATGCGCTCACACACTCAAAACACACTCAAACACACACACCTGCTGGAGTTATTAGTAAAGCTTTTACACCGGCATCTTCTGCCTGTTTGGAGTCACACCTAAACAACTATAGGTCGCAACGCAATCACGTCAGGATAGCACACAAAATGCCCATCGTGCATTGAATGTTTCAGTGAAAACAATGCACTAGGTGAGCTGGTCCCTACACCAGAGGGGGGCAGCTCTCCCCCGCAGACACACATCAACAACAACAATGCTACAATGCGTTTGTCTACTACATAACAATAAGGCATAAATGATAAAGTTAATATTTTTGTTATTTTCAAACGAAGTAAGCCAGTGATCTTGCCCTCACACACACACACACACACACACACACTATACAAAACAATGAAAGGCATAAAGTAATAATAATAAAAATCAAATGATTGTTAAAGACGACACGGCAAATCAAGTCCACAAGAGCTCAAAAGAACAACTCAAACTATATAAAACTATGAGATTAAGAACTGATGGTTTGTGAGTCTCCATCTTCCCAACATCCATGCAGTGTGTCCAATCAGAGCACGGCTTTACTCGCCCCGCCCCTGAAACGGCTGCACCTATAAACACAACAGACAGAACGGGCAGCGGCTCCTGTGTGCCCAAACATCTTGGTGTACACAAAGCATGTTCTCAAGTATTTTTGTACTTTCTTTTTCACACACACACTCACACACACACTCTATCACACACTCAGACACACACACACTCACACACACTCACACACACACACACACACACACACACACACACACACACAAACACACACACACACACACACACACAC
>JAOPJL010034492.1:0-11304 GCA_027123545.1 Trisopterus esmarkii | reverse complement strand
GTGTGTGTGTGTGTGTTTGTGTGTGTGTGTGTGTGTGTGTGTGTGTGTGTGTGTGTGTGTGTGTGTGTGCGTGCGTGGTGCGTGCGTGGTGCGTGCGTGGTGCGTGCGTGGTGCGTGCGTGCGTGCGTGGTAGTAGCCTTAGGATTTGTCCATAATAGCACGATTGCCACACAATATGATGATCGTGGTTGTCAGGCCAAGCCCGGGCAACCGTGGCAACTGGCAACTAAGTAACTGGCACTTAAACAACAGAAAAAGAAGGGATAGGAGAAGTATAATAATGATATTAATAATAATTAATAATAAGGTATCAAAAAAAGATGTGTGGGTGAGGGGCTGATAGGGTTAGGTAAACCCAAACCTATCAGCCCCTCACCCACACACCTTTATTTCCACATTTATGTTGGCAAATGTCATGAAATATGGCCTCCAGTTGGAGCCAGTGTGTTGCCTGGAGCCTCCAGCTCCAGTCAACACTATAATAATGACTTTTTACAATTTTGTTGATGTAAGTTTGTAAATGGATTCCATATCACGTATGTGTTTGATTGACTGTAAGCTAATGTGAGTGTGTGTTGTTTCATTCAGTCATTTTCCATGTGTGTTTAATCCCCTACACTTGTTTTTACACGTTATAACCACTTTGTTCCAATACACTCCGCTCTCACTGCCGACACACTTCCTAACTTGAACACTAGAGGGCAGTGTAATCAAACTACAAACCATAATTAGCCCTTAAGTAAACGCTGCGTTTATACTTTTATACCAATGAGTAGCTTACAGATTGGTGTGCTTTCTACGCTGGTGGTATAACGATGCGATGAATCCATCGGTATGCATGTCTAACTACTCTAATATTCAGAGTAGGACTACATACGTAAGAAGTACTACTACTACTGCTACTACCAATACTACTACAACTACAGCTACTACTACTACTGTTACTACTACAACTGTTATTACTACTACTACTACGACTTCAACAACTGCTTTTATTAAGACTAATACTACTACAACTGCTTTTACAACGACTAATACTACTACAACTGCTACTAGAAAAGCACTATATAAATTTAATGTATTACTATTGTTATTACTACAACTACTACTACTGCTATTACTACAACTACTACTACTACTACTAGTACTACAACAACTAAAGTATGACAATATTACTCATGCTACTGTTAGATAAGATGCTTCAGTCGACCCTACTGATAATTGTAGATCTGTATCTATGTACATATCTATATATCTATTGACCTTACAATCGTCTTACCTGTCCCTACTGTGAGTTGTTTCATCCTGGCCACATTAAGGAAGATGCCCGGCATCACCATGGACACCAGCCTCCCTTGTCCTGGCTGGGACATCAGGAGGCTTGCCATGCTGGTGCATTGCAGCTTGATCATGTCCTTCGTGACCTCTCTCAGGCTAGGATTGGTTGCCGTTGACAACCATGGACCACTCAATAGAATAAACCTTGATAATTCTCTGAGGTTAGGAAGTTCAAGAAGATCAAATAATAAAAGCAATCTTGAATGGAAAAAAAAGCAAAGACCCGATCACCAAATCCAAAGCGCTCCTGTGTGAACGTATGGTGGAGGAGCACTGGCTCCTCAACAGAAAACAGAGAGTCTAACTTGATGCCCGATATGCGGAGATTGGTGTCGGTCATCAGTAGAATCTCCGGCTGCTCCGGGGCAGGCTTGCAAGGGGCGGGATATGACGTAGGGTCGAGGTTTGCAAGAGGCGGGGTAGGGTTTGTTTTGGTTTGACCGCAGACAGCGCGCAGGCAGAAGGGGTAGAAGTCCACCTCCTGCCACAGGAGGAGGCCACCACTTACCAGGACCACCTGGGGGTTCAGCCTGGAGCGCCTGGAGGACCCCGGGCAGGAGGTCTACTTCAGGTTTAGGAACTAAGCTATTCAATTAGTTTAAACAGGAGAGGAACTGTAAAGTACACCTGCTCCCTCTCCATCACATCCATGCGTTGTTAACCTGCAGGGTTTTCTCATTTAATGAATGCCTGCAGGTGAACTTGGCAATTTGCTTAGAAAGTAAATAGAAAGTAGAAAGTTATAAAGTTCATAAAACGTGACTTAATGATGTGTGTGATTGTGGTCCTGTTTTTTGTAGAAAGGAGGATTTAGTCAAATGCATAGAATATTTGTGTAGAAATGTATTTTTATATTATTTTATAATTCTTACAGAAAAATTAAAGGTCAGGTCATTCAACAGGACAAACTTGTGGCCTGTTGAATGACTGGCCTGCTCCCTGATCGCCACAGAGGTCCTTGATTACCTGAAGAACTCAGTGAGCTTTCCTAATGACTTCAAGGGAGCAGATGAGTGTCTCCACGGGGAAGACCCAACGTTGCTCACCCCTAAGGTCAGTCATCCTAGTAACTAGTGTAACAGCCTATCATACAGGCCACAATGTGGTGTTCTTTACAGTAAGAAAGGTTTCTGTCATTGCCAAGTTGAACCTGTGCTGCCTACTGGCTGAGTCCTTTCAGTCTAACTGTGCAAGATACACAAAGCAGCGCTTTTTGACATGGGTGATAATATGCTAAGAGAATGTGAATCGACGAATTGCAAAGATATGACCTTTAATAACAAAATAAATATAAAGCAGCAACGTAGCAAACAAACAACAGCAAAAAAAACCTACAATTTAACGTGTTCAAAAGATATGAGCAGAGCATTACAAACCGCATTTGCAACAGTGTAGCAAAGCAAAAAACTATCTCATACAACACAGATACAGAAACACTGTACAGAAACACAACAATCGGTCAGACATTAAGTTATTTCTATTTCTATCTATCTACTTTTATAATTAAAATAATAATAATAATAATAATAATAATCCACAATAATGTGAACTTCACTTTAGCAAACAATCCCTTTCTCCTCCATTTCAGTCTGTACTTAAGATTGACGTGGAAGTGGAAGGGCGCATGGTACCGTGGCCGCAAGCTGCTCAGGGCCACACCCCCACCCTCTACCTTGACTCGCCTCTTAAAAAACGGCACGTTAGTGGAGAGCTCATTGGGGACTAGCTCGTAGTGGCTGTGATTCTGCACCAAGGCTGAATTTCTTTAACGTCTTCAAATACTGTATTAGGGCCCCGCTAACACCTATATAAAAGCATCCATAAAGTAGCATGCCATGGGATCTTTAAAGTATTAAACATTGTAGACAGTTCAATTGAAAAACAATGTAATATATACATTTTTACATCCATCCAAGAATGCAAAAAGGATCCCAAGTATGCAAATTCATCATGGTGGTGGTGGTGTCTGGATCCTCCCTCAGCATCTCCCAGCACCCAGCTGCTGACTCAGGTATTCGAGTGGTCCCCCATGTGCCCCAGTACTGTCCCACACAGTATCTGTCTACAGTAGTAGACCGATAATTTTTCGATATATATCGAGAATATCTCAATGCTCTGTGTGACGTGTGAGCTAAAGGTTAGCATCACAGCTAGCATGTCAAGTGCAGCACCTCCGCGACCGGTTTAGGTACAGAAAGAAAACTGCAGGAGTGCTGTTTAGATTAGGCTAGTTCCAAATAATAAACTTAATTTATTAAGCAACTTCAGAAGAAAACATTGATGTGAATGTATTTATTACAGTTGTCACCCGGGTGCGGCGTATTTTATATATTTATTTGCTCTCTTTCTCCCCTTTGCCAATTACAGAATATTGCGATCACAATGGATATTTTGGAGAATCTGAACTTCATTGGTGAAGGTGCATTTGGAAAAGTGTGGAAGTGTCGGCACAAGAATTCCCAACACCTTGTAGCCATCAAAGAGTTTCGGGGCGGTAATCTGGAGAAAACCATCAGCCAGGAACTGGTGCCCATTAGGTATGGAAGTTTGGCTCCATGTGATGTTTGAAGGAGACGGTTGTGTGGATTAGCTCTCTGTCTGAGGAACCACGTCTGTATGGCCTTATTTGATGTAGTAGTTTTACAACTAAAGGAATCCCTCAATATATATATTAACTTAACTTAACTTAACTTAAATTATAAAATAATATACAATCGTCCATCTGCTCTGTATCAGACTGGACAAATAAAACAATGGGTTACTTATACATGTGCATGTTTATTAAGTCCCAAAATGTTTTATGGTTTTCTGTTGAACCGACGTTGAGTCATGACAACCTCCTGAAGGGTATGGGATGGTTTGTAGAGTGGCAAACTCTATCGCAGAGCTTCTGGATCACAGCATCTCATAGGAGCTGAACGCCAGAGACGGGGGTTTTGGTTGTAAGGTAGTCAGGGAATACACCTACCAGATCCTGTAGGGGGCGTACTTTCTCCATGGGAAAATTTTAAGTAGTCTTATCACTTTCACTTCAGTAGCACAATGATATGCTGGAAAAGCTGAAAATAGGAGCAGAAATCAAAAAACCTCCCTTATTTTGAGTCAGGCTGATTATCATAAACCATTGCTCCTAGTCCACATGAGTAAAATGATTGGTCTCTGTTTATGGTAATCATGCAGGACTTTTACTTTCTAAACCTGCAATCTCCAATCTAGATGTTAATTAAAGAAGTGCTTTAGACCGACTGCACTATTTCAAAATGAGTTGCATCTGCGCTACAACTATTATACAATATAGAAAGACACAAAATCGACGGAAAACCTCAGATCCATCCTTTGTAAACCTTGTCTAAACATGATATTCCATCTCCACCAGATCATGCACTGGGACATCAAACCGGACAACCTGCTGGTTTCCCGGTCCGGTGTGGTGAAGCTAACCGACCTGGGCTTCAGTCGGAAGCTAGAGGCGACCTCCGTCCATCTAATCGGCTGGAAGGGCACACTGGCCTACATGCCCCCCGAGCTCCTCCTAGGAGAAATCAAGTACAGCACGGGAGTAGCATTAGCTGAAAGCATTGTGCTCAAGTGTGGCGTTACTCGTCCTTATTCGTTGTCGACTGTGTGTTATTCGTTCACTGTCAGACCGGTGGATGTTGGTCATGGCAAAACACAAGAATCCTTTTCGAGGTCATACCTATCATGCTCTGGTCCGAGACATTGTGGCCACTGTCGGTAAGTAATAAGTATACCAATTATTTTTATTTTGTAATTGTGATGATAGGATTTGCATTTGTTTAAAGCAATTAATCTTTCAATACGTTGTAGATAGATAGTACACACACCCACTTGATATTCTTTCCACAGGAAGCACATTTCTAGGTTAGATTCTCATTAAGAGATAGCTGAAGTAGTAGTGAAAATGTAGACCTTATTTGAAACCTTTAATTATAAAGTCCAGAAACACTTTTGTTCTTGTGTTTGTGACTTATTTTCTCCTTTTCTCCTTCCTGTGCCAGGGCCTCTCTCCAGCTCCAGCAGTGTCTGTACCTGGCCCAGTGGGGGCCCAAGGATCTGCCTGTGGTACAGCCCCTCTCGGAGCCCACAGAGAAGTACAAGGTGCCTGACGAGCAGCTGGCTGCACTCATAGAGGTAAGTAGGAGCCTTCAGTATCACAACGCTGTCAATGGGTGGATTATAGTATACTTCATGAATCCAATATAGGCAATTAGGGGATTCAATTTTTTGGAGGGGGATTTTTTAGATTATAGGAAGCCAAACATTTCTCAATGTGGTGAGTCATTGGTCTGGCCAGCAGCATTAACCCAGAGATCATTTTGTATTTTGTTTCAGGCATGTCTCCAAATGGACCCTGCCAACGGGTCCTGCTGCTCTGAGCTGCTACTTCACCAGGGACCATTTCCCTGACAGGTACCACACCTGTGATACTGTGAGGGATCTGTGAACGTGTTTCAGCGCACTACCTAATTGTGCACAATTGTGTTTTGCACAACAGTGTTAGTAGTGCACAGTAGTTTCAGTTCCATCTGTGTGTGTCTTTCTGGATCTGCCAGAAGTTTGAATGGTTCTCTTTTCTATTATATTTACTATGTAGGTTCAGCAAAGAGATGGAGCTCATGGTCCAGAGAGACGGTGAACGCTCCGTGCCTCCTCAGACTGGTACCCAGCCAGCCTCCACTCACCCTGACAACTCCACATGTCCCTCTGTAAATTGAACCATCTACACATGTGAAGCGTATCCGTCCAGTTCTCCACTATTTTGCCTGCAAATGTGTTATGTTCTGAGTCTGATCCTGCCTCTTTTCATGATATCACAGACATGATCGCAACCAATCGGTTGAAACCATGGGATTGATGGGATCAATAACCTGGAGGAGGCCCAGGACAAGCCTCCTCAGACTGGTACCCAGCCCCCAACCCTTGACAACTCCACACGTCCTTCGGTAAATTGACCCATCCACACAGTGTTTCCGTCATGTTCTCCACTGTTTTGGATGCAAATGTGTTTTGCTATGGGTCTGATTTGTTGTTGACATGTGTTTGACGACATTCTTTATAATTGTCCTCTCAGCAGCAGCTGTGATTGTGGTGGAGGTGACTGCGTCCAGTCAGCTCCAGGATGGGAGCCATGACCTGGAGGAGGCTCAGGACTATGGAAATGGGGGGACGGAAATGGGGGGGGAAGCCGGACCGTAGCCGCGGCTACGGTCCGGCTTCCGTCCGGGTTCCGTCCGACTATATGCAAAATAAGCCCCTCGCACTTTTTGCTTAACCACTAAGTTTGAAGGCTTTGTAACCAATCGGTGAAGAGAAACGCCAGACCAAAGTAATGCAATGACGAGAGCTGCGGTGCCTGCCATGTTACGCCGTGACCTAAAGCTGTGTTGCCTTCACTAGTTTCACTACAATGTAAAAATACATTTGTGTCTAGTGCAATGTTATATTTAGATATGTTAGGCTATATATTGAGATGGCAGTGTGTGAAATACCTGTCAATATTCGGGGCTGTCCTCATCCTCAGATTGTTGTGCAATACCGATCTAAATGTTCTCAATATGCAGTAGGCCTATAACATTACAATATTTCATGGATGCAAGTCAAGACAATGAGATCTATAGCCTACATGACAACACACACACGCACGCACACACTTAACAATTATTGATACTCCGATGTACAGTATTGGTGAAAGCAGCACTGACATAGGAGGCTGCATTGGCTAAAGTTATTTGGAGGCACGTTGTTTTATGACAAAGAGAGGCAAAGTTGTGCCTTACAATGCAAACACTACAATAATTGGCACCAATCTGGCGCACTTGGAAGAGCAATCAACTGCATAGGTAGGTCAGGTATATATCCTATCGGAAACGGGCAGGCAATCAGTGCACTTACAAATGAGAGCCTGCAGTATGACCGATCGTGTGACATTATTTAACCATCTATCTACACTACAGCAAATACGATCATACAGAAACATGATTGACACACATACACAAAGCACATTCATCCCACCACGCCGGATGCTGACAGACAGCCCACAACGAGCCAAACATCACCACGCAGGTGCGCTCTCTCTCTCGCACACCTCTCGTATCACTCCAACTTCTCCAACTCCAAGGCTAGGCTGTTTCACTCAGTACCTTTACATGCACAGCTTAATTAGATTAAAGCCATAGCTTGACTATGCTCCGCTATTGGCGGCGAGAAAATCGATTCATTGGCCGCAGCATGTTATACCCCGGTGCGATAGGTGGCGCTGTACCCATTTATACTAGTGGTAATAGAGCCACCGGTTGACCTCTTTACGTCACCACCAGCAACAACAAACTCCGGCGGCAATGGCATTCGAGAAAGATGTTTTCAGTAGACAGCTGTCAGTTCACTTCAGGTCCATATCATTTTTATGCGTATGCAGACTCAGCCGAGAGACCAGAGCAGCCGGAGGAATCCGCATACGACCGAGAGGTCTGAACAATGGAGCGTCTGAGAAATTATATGGACCCGAAGTGAACTGACAGCTGTCTGCTGTAACATCGCTGAATCAAGTTATCTAGCAGTGATGACACTCAAGAAAGTCTAATTACATGTATTGGCTTAGCTCGATTATGATTGGATTACTAAGATGCATGTATGCACCTTAGTCGAGCTAAAGTTGAACCAAATTGGGTTACTCATAGTCGAATTAAGACACCTAGATAACTCGATTCATAGTCGAGCTAAACGCGAATGTACGGAAGGGGATTGGGTTATGCATTGAATTGCCTTCTGCACATGCTCGAAATCTTTACCCGGGGCCGTGAGCCGGATGTTGCCATTGTTGCCGTTGGAAAACTAGAAAGGGCGATTTATTTTAAAAGGTGACGCAGAAGATGGAGTAAACCGGTGAATGTAGTTACCCCTATAAGAATTGTGTCTCGGCCGCGCATGGCATACATTCAGTAAAGGTGTAAGCACACAGACACTACGCTTAGATTTCACCCAAGGCTGAACTAAAAGTACTTGTTTTTCTAAATGTGGGTCATTAACAAGGTTATAAAGTAGTAACTTCGGGCACATCTGCCAAAATAAAAGTTTTTTCTCCCGACGTTTTTACGATCTTTATTCATTCATTGCGCCGCGGCGGGGAATGCCGTATACGGACGGGTGGGGGAGGGGCTGCTCCGGCGGGAGAGAGATGTTTTCAGTAGACAGCTGTCAACTCACTTCAGGTCAGCGATTTATTTAAGAAGCTGGCACAGAAGATGGAGGAAGCCGGTGTCGTGCCAATGTAGTTACCCCCTATAAGGAGTGTATCATTCAATATCAATGTATCCATTCATTGTGCCGCGGCCGAAATAACAGGGTATTCTCTGATGTTATGAATCTTACACACTGCGACGGGTTCTCCGAGTCTTGGGAAGACTCGTAGTGGGGTTTATCTCGCCCATGAGGAAATAGAAATTGGGGGAAATTAATTTGGCTCTGACTCTCCGAGGTCCAGCTTGAAACCAACATGGAGGAGAAAGTGATGTTACAGCAGACAGCCGTCAGTTCACTTCGGGTCCATATCATTTCACCGACGCTCCATTGTTCCGACCTCTCGGCCGTATGCGGACTCCTCCGGCTGCTCTGCTGGCGGAGGAGTCCGCATACGACCGAGAGGTCTTTCTCGAATGCCGCCTGACTATGTTGTTGTTGCTGGTGACGTGGTCAACCAGTGGCTCTATTACCACTAGTTGAAATGGGTACGGCGCCACCTATCGCACCGGGGTATGACATGCTTCAGCCAATGAATCGATTTACTCGCAGCCATGTAGAACTGGACAATTGCAGTTGTCCAATTGCAGAGCATAGTCGAGCTATGGCTTTAAACAAATGAAGCTGTGGATGCAAACATACTGATTGTCTCTGTGGCTATGCTCTTGACATATCATGTGCGCTATCAACTCTGTATATCTTGTAATAAGCCAGAGGGATTTTAAAAACGACCAATGATGAAGGATTTAATGATTAAAGTAGAAGTAAGCAATATATTTATCTCAATATACGTGTTACATCACTCAATATTAATACAGTGAGGACTAATACAGTGTGCATGCTTCATAACACAGGTCTCTGTCACTCCGCTCTGCATATTCGTCAGATAAACTTTTCTGGTAACAGTTTATCCAATCGAATAGAGAACGCTACAATGAGGCGGGTCTATCTGCCTGTGCACGTGCAGAGGTGAATGTTTACCCAGCTACAATGGCGGAGCAGGTAAAAATCATACCCAATGTTTGTTTTTATCATGTTTTAACGCACATGAGATGACACAAGAGACACTGCACAAATGCTTGGGAGCAGAGATTGAGCAAGCCAGAGTTGAGTGCTCACAGGAAAAAAGAATTTGTAAGGTGGATATTTGCTATTCAAAATATGAAGTATGTTTTAGCAAGTGTCCCCATGTGTGTGCAAATCCACACCTATAAATAAGCATCTATAATTATACAGACTACATTTTCTACCTCTCTGCTGTAGATCAGGAACACACAGGCCATGGAAAGACCATCAAGAAATATACCGTATTCCAGAATCTGATAAAAATGTCTGATACAAACTATCCTTTCTTTTCACATTTCTCAGAAAATTGCAGATCTTCATAAACACAATATAAAGAGAAACTAGGTTTTATAATCTGATTTAGAACTCACTGAATGAATGATCTGGATAAACTGTTAAGGTACCTCTGTCTCTCTCAAGATTTGAGAGTCAAGATTGAAAGGATTTGACTGGTATGAATGCCCATTTACATTGCCAACTCACGTAGGTGACATAATACACAACATAATAATAAACGACATAATATTAGAAATACAATTGAATACTAGATATAACTACAATACAATACTAATTTAAATGTGCGTATAGTGAAAACCTTTGTCTGTGAGGGAGGGGCTGGTGGGTGGGGGACCAGCAAATGGCATCGGTCATGCAGGAGTCACATCTCCGATCGATTTTTGATGAATGGCTGTGAGGATCAATCACATTGGCCTGTAAAATAGTGCATGAAAGGGTTTCATCACAAAAGCCTCCTGTGCGAAAGATCTTTACATTGGAAGAAAATAAAAAAACGGGTTCAGTTTGTGAGTGTGTGTTTGTGTGTGTGCGTGCGTGGGTGCGTGTGTGTGTGCGTACGCGTGTGTGTGCGTGCATGTGTATGTATGGGGTGTTTGTGTGCGTGTGAAGGGGCTAGCACAGCTCCCGGATGGCTGGATGTGAGTGGAGGTCTTGGTGTCAGATGATCAAACCTTCTTTATTCACAAGATAATTATACGTTTCCATGCGTGCGTGCGTGCACGGAAACGTATAATTGGCGGAAGTCGAGGACACCTGAAGGTGACCTGATATCAGGGAGTCAGTTGATTTGTGGAGGATGAATTATAGGTGCTCAGTTATATTATATGCTATATATTATATTATATTATTATCCTATTATATTATTAGATTATGATTTGATGTCCAGCACCTGCAGTGGGAACTTAAGTAGAACAAATGTACAGTTTGTATGTGTATGCGTGCCTGTGTATGTGTGTGAGTGAATGAGGTAGAAAGAATTAACAATATGTGTTTGTCTGTGTATGTGTATGTGTGTGTATGTGTGTGTGTGTGTGTGAGAGAGCGGGAGAAAATGTATATATATATACTGTATGTGTGTGTGTGTGCGTGTGTGTGCGTGGGTTTGTGTAAATCGAGGTAACCATGGTCTAATTGTATTCCATTGTGTTATCCCATGCGTCCTCAGCGGGAGGCTGAATATGGACGACTCAGTCGGTACATTTGGTGTTCTGTAGTTAGAGGAGTTATTAAGACCATGGTGAGTGCTGTGTGCAGATTGTACTCTAATACCACAGTGTGTGTTTGTGTGTGTGTGTGTGTGTGTGTGTGTGTGTGTGTGTGTGTGTGTGTGTGTGTGTGTGTGTGTGT
>JAOPJL010034483.1:0-11317 GCA_027123545.1 Trisopterus esmarkii | reverse complement strand
CCCCGCCCCCCCCGCCCCCCCCCCCCCCCCCCCCCCCCCGGCCCCCCCCCCCCCCCCCCCCCCCCCCCCCGCCCCCGGGCCGGCCCTGGGCATAGGCAGTATAGGCGAATGCTAAGGGCCCATCCATCGGTAGGGGGCACCAAAAATAAGTCTTTTTTATTTTATTTTTTTGCATACTGTATTCATCTAACTTCAACTTCAATGTTTATATTACTTAGTCAATAAATAAATATTAGACAACATAACATGTAAAATAAAAGAGGGCCATTCTGACCGGAGAGGAGAAATCTATTTGCACATCACAATGTCAAAGAAACCTAAACACTCTGGCGCCCAGGGGAGGAAGAGAACAAATGAAGAGGAGGAAAAACGGGAAAAAGACAGAAATACAGTAACTTTGTTTATCTTTAACGTAGGCTATAGCCAACTGGTCACTTTTTCTGGCTCTTGTTCACCTTTATATCTTCATTTCTCTGGAGCTAACTGTTCTCTATACATAACTCCGCTTAATACGTGTCTATTGTTTTAATTTATTCACTTATCGAAGCAATATGTGGTTTTATTATTTAGTAAATACAAATAATCTGCCAACAGTTGTCAGGGCGTAGCGCGTTGCCAAGCAACATGTAAACAACTTAACCTGACTGTAATGAATACGAAGGATGCCAAGAATAGGTTTCAAACGCAGAGCATAATAGAATGTTTATTAACACAATTCCCAAGGAGGAGGCTGGAGATGGGTCAAGGGACAGGCAGGGGGTCATACACAGTAAATTTGATGGGTAGGCGAAGTCCAGGCAGGGAGCAGGCTAGGAGTCGGAGACTACATTAGTCAGGCAAACAGGTCGATGCACGGGTAATCCATTATATATAGGTAATATTTTAAAAAGGCACAGTACGGTTGTGGTGAAAACAAACAATACCTCACAAAGGAAAGGGTGCACTGAACTGAACTAAATAGAGGGAGTGATGTGCGTGCACGGGTGACTAGAATTGCGGTGATGTGATCTGAGGAGTGAGTTGCATTCAAGGGATTGGTGGCGTGATCGAGGGTGTGAGCTGGAAGTAGACTTTACACTGACATTGAGAACAAAACATTTATTGACACAATTCAAACATTCAGAACAAAACATTTATTAACACAATTAAAACAAATATAAACAATTTCTTAGAACAACATATATAAAAACAAAAAACTAAAAGCCAAACCAACTACAATAAATACAAAATAAGTACAATATATAGAAAATCAACAAAAGCTACTTGGTACACCGATGTACGTCACACCCACCACTCCCACCTAGCGTGCCAGTGCCCTCAACCTCCTGGCTGTCCTGTCTGTGTTACAGGCTAGACAGAGGTGTGGCGATTCCATCATCGGTTTTGCACAGCTCTGATGATACCAGCGTTGGCACCGTTCACAGGAAATCTAAACAATTTGATATTGACAATATCAGTTGAAATGTTCATACGTAGTTTTGGTAATTTGGTAAGTGGCACCAACTCCTGTGCTATTAACACTGACAATACTGTTCATCTGATTGAAAATAAAGGTATATATATAATAAATTATGACATGTCTTACCCATTGTACGTCCTCGTCTGTTTCTGGATTGTCTGTCTGTCCACATTGGTGGCACACCTCAGTCAGGTCATCTAATAAAAGATCATGACTTTAGGTCATTATGTTCCTCATAATGACCTAAATTAACTGTAACAGTTGCTCTATATTACATTGTCTTTGCAAAGCAGCCCTAAAAAGAGAATTATAACTGCATGTTTTCATGGGGGAAATAGTTACCAGTATTCTCAAGGAGAGCAGTTGCGATTGCCCTTCGCATTTCCCCTACACCTTTTCTTGATGTATTGAATTTGCAGTTTTCACCTTTAAGGATACATTCAGCAAACTGGAAAAAAGCACAAGTTAAGACAAATTAATATTTTGATCTAAATGTGACAAATTACTGTTATGTTACCATTAAGAATGACATTGGCTTGTTAGGGGATGGGCCAAATGACATTTGGCCCATCCCCTAACACTTACTTTCAATACAAAGGGCCCGCAGGAGGTACTGTCAGTCTGACGAGGGTGTGGGACTGTGTCGCATCCCCATCTGGACACATTGATCCCCCTAAGTCTCATGAAGGCTCTGAAATATATGAAAAGTAACTGTAGTGGATTGCTATACACTCTGTATGAACATTCCCAATAGAAATCCAAGAGCAAAATCTCAGCTTACCTTGTTACATCTTTGCACCTATTTATGTCGGTACTGGATTCCCCAAGAGGATCGAGTAAGAGAGCCTTTTTTTGTGATGGGATCATGACCTTTATTTTTTTTAATAATAAAAAAGACATTAGCGGAGATCTATGCTACTAAAAGACACACTGCAAATCATCTACACATACACATGGCAACACTGGAATTTACCACTTACTTTATGGCAAGTAGACTATACTGAATATAAGTATGTAAAATAAAAGAAAGGATCGTAAGAGTAATTTATGACTTTATGTATGCCGCAAGATTTCACTTACAGTGAGTTTCCAGTGGTGGTTCTCATTGATGATCCCAAGGATGTACTTGTACATGTGTGGATCCAGCTAAAAGAATAAAAAGTTCCAATTATTTATGGAGTTCATAACTTTGTACGGACACATCAGTTCAGTATTGGAGCAGGAAAAGCTTTCCCTAACCTTCACTTTTGGTTGTTTCCTTTTCCATATGTTGGACATCTCGAATGTGTCAATTGCCATAGCCCTGTCGGTTGACTTCACATTAAAGTCTCGCACCAGTAGCTGCATGTAGGCATTCATGACCTGAAAGAAAGAAATAAAGACAAGAAAGATAATCAGTTAGATGAATAAAAAGGCTGTTTAATTACATGGGTAGGTCAAATGTAACACTTACAATGGAAAAACAGAGTACTAAAATGCTAATGATCCTGATAAATTAAACTGTACTATAAGTGATACCAGAGTAGTGATGTCAAAAATATATGCTCTAACAACATATATAACAACGAGAAAGTAGTTAGTCCATTACTATGAGCAAGGTGAGGTCTTACCTCACTCTCAAACTCCATATCTGGAGCGGTTCTTGCGATGTCGGCAAAGAAGATTAGGTATGGCCCTATTTTTGAGAGCAGCACATAGACATCTGTTCCCTGCCATGCTTCTTCTACACCTGCAATATTAAGGTATAATAAATACTGGAAGCATCCACATAATATTTAACATGTAGAAAAGCATAACATTAGATTATAAATCACATGTTTATACATATATATAATGAACTTCAGCAAATCTCCAAACATACATATCACATACATTTTGCTGGGTCTGTGACTGGGGATGCTGGGGTGGATGCTGGTGGGGTGGACGCTGGGGTGGATGCTGCCACTGTGGTGCCGGCTAGCTTGAGGTTTACCTTCAAATTTTGGGGGATGTGAGGACTCTGTGCATGGTGATGCTTCAGGTGGTCAATATTGATCTTTGGAAAGACAACACCATTGACATCCACCAAGTCAGCACTTTTGTTCTCAACTGACAACACAGTGTATGGCCCCAGGAAATTGGGGTCCTGCTTGCCTCCTTTCCTTTGCCGGCTCCTAATGTTCAACCTCCAGACCATGTCACCAACATTGAATTTCTGCATCGATGATTTTAGTGACATCCTCTTCATCTTCTCTTGTGCTTTCTTGGTGTTCCCCTCAGCACACGAGAGAATTTTGCTGATATTGAGGGCAGAGTCGGTCAGGTTGTCTTTGGCCACAGTGTCCTCGACACTGCTGTCAATCTGAAAATGTATTTTAAGTTTATAGCGTGATATTTATAGAAAAGCTTACACATTTATTAGTATTTCAGTCTTTGTAGTATTGAATATTTTGAGTAGTTAAAAGCCTGTACTAACCTGGTACTGCTCTGGGATCTGGGATGGATATCGCGCCTCTCTTCCAAACATCATGAAGAATGGTGAGAATTTAGTGGTCATTTGTTTTTTTGTCCTTAGGCCAAACATTACAGCATCGAGATGCATGTCCCATTCCTTGGGTTTGTTTCCGACCAGTTTGCAAAGTGCTCTGAAGAGATGATACCATCAAAGATTGATTAATATTGCCTCGTCAGATTTTCACCTTTGAGCTTTTCAAAGATATAGCATAATAAAATAACATATTAGAACATCATTATTTTATAGTGAGTAATATTACAATTAAAACATTCTGATCATACCTCTGTATGGTTGCATTCATCCTTTCCACTAAACCATTGGTTTGTGGATGATACGGAGCACAAAGACTCCTTTTGATTTTCAATACTTCACAAACATTTTTGTTGAGCTGTTATTAGTAAAGAATGACAAGAGAAACAGTTAAGGACATTGTGTAAGAAAGTATTTAACCAATTTCATGAAATGACAAAACAAGCCAGCAGCACTTGTGACTTAAGCCTGTGGTCCAGCTTATACTGTACATATGAAACCTACAGCATTTACAAACTCCTTCCCCTGGTCTGTGAGGACTCTCTTAGGTGCTTCAAATTGGTGCACAAACTTCAAGAGACACCCAGTGACTTCTTTTGCTGTTTTTGATGGAAGGGCATAAGCTTGTGGCCACTTAGTGAGGTAGTCCACCATGACGCAAATGTACTGGTTCCCACTGTCGGTGACTGTCAGCTTCCCAATGAGGTCCATTCCGACCAGCTCAAATGGCTCTTTAACCTAGAAGAAATGAATGAATGACAAAAATATCTCCCTTGTTATATTTGGTTTTCCATATTTCATATAAATGTAAAATGTTTAATAAGGAAACATCGCATCAATCATTATGACTCATTATTATTGTTGAGACATACAAAACACAAGTTGTATTAGGAGCGTAATAGAAAAGAAAACATACTGTGATGGGTATATACTCCACCTCACGCTTTATGGTCGTTGTGTTGGCCTGGCATGGAACACACTGTGCCACCTTTATTAAAACAGCAATATTTAAAATGTTAAAATACAGAAATGTATATGATCTTCACTTGAAAAGGCTTGAATTTGGAATACTGTTGAAAAAAACCATTTAGTATAATCACCCATGAGTCAATCTCTGAAGACATGCCAGGCCAATAAAATCTGGCAGAGATGGCATCTCTGGTCTTTCTCTGCCCACAGTGCGCTCCGATGCTGCTGCTGTGGAACTCGGCGAAAATTGCATTTGCCTCCTCTTTTCCACAGACAACTTTGGTTGTACTGGCAGTAGATGTCGCCTTGCGACGCACATAATACAGTTCATTGTCTGTGAAATTGTAGAAAATTACTTTATGACAAAGACATGTAGGGCCTAGTTTACAAACAAAACGGCAACATTAACATTATAGAATAGTGAAACCTATAATATAGTTTAGTATAGTGTAATAGCCAACTAACCTTTTGTTTGGCTTTGTGTTTAATTTGATGCATACACCACCTGAGTGCATTGCAGTCAGGTGGTTTGCATGCCAACATACGGTTTCTGACCGTAATTAAAAATAAATAAATCTAAAAATCTAAAATTTGATCTCTGAATGGTGTACATTCAACACTCAATTCTTCCAGAGCAGGACCCTCACCTGGACATACAACATACTACACAGCTCATGAAAGGCAAGATTTTTGATCTGTGTTAATTGTATCCCTCCTTGTCTGTGTCTGTTCTGTCTGCTGGTGGGTTTCCAGCTCTAGCTTGAGTCCCTGTGTACCCTACATAGCTTCACCTATGTAGGGTAGGCCTACACTATAAATATTTAGTGTAAATATTTGTAACATAATGATGCTTTATTGAAACAACATTGATCTCACACATTTTTGTGTGACATTATAATATGAGCTATTTTTTTTCGTTCCTTGAATTTCACTCTGCCGAAATTTGCATTACTTCTTGTCTCTCACCTTCAATGCGGAATAGAAGTGCCTTCTTGCGGAAAATATTTTTTCCTGCTTGGACAAGCCCTCAGGATAAATGCATTTGCATTTATAATCTAAAATTTCGGAATATATTTTGGGATCCATCTTCAACACGCGCTTTGATTTATCATCTAAACTCTCGTAGATGTTTACCTAAACTCTCGTGATAATTGGTGAAAGGTCACCTGAAGTTCAAAGCCGAAGACTTCATAATGAAGAAAATGTTGTCAACACTCAGCCGTCAATACGTTTCTCAGACTTTGCAAACAAGAAATAGGAGAGGGGTGATGAATATGGCAGGCTAAATTCGCTGGGTATTGAATATATCCAGTATATATATATGCAATATATCCAAAATATATATTGGATATATTGAATATGTATTATATATATATTGAATATATCCAATATACTTCACAGGCCACCACAGGCCTGTGGTGGCCTCTCTCGATGGCGAGGCTGTGCTCACTGAGTCTGTACATAGCAAAGGATTTCCTTAGTTTTGGATCAGTCACAGTTAAATGTGCTTTCTAGGGTAGGCTACCAAGAGGTTGTCAAAATTGAGCAAATAACATAATGCATACATTTATTACTTCTAACTACTACGTATTTAAGTGCTCTCGTAGTTCATTGTCGTGAATGTTGTAGCGTACATGGGTCGTCGGAGGTTTCATTGCGATGCGTTCGTCTTAAAACTTACAACCTAAAATATGCTATCGCTTTCTGTGATAAGTTGCTCAACTTGTGATGTTGTGATATAATATAAACACTAATTTTGACTAATATTGTCAGACGGAAGACCTCCTCGAACTAAACGTAAGTATGGGGCGTTGACAATAAGCGAATGCGCGTGCACGCGTAGGGGGGTCGTAATATGCGGGGGGGTCGAAATTCGGCACAACACCGGCCTCGACTCTCCCGAATAGGGGGAGTGGCACCGGAGGAATGCCACAGTGTGTATCTGTTGTTATCCGTCGTTGCTAACAGGTTTAACCCACAACCTTTTTTGTTCCCACTATTTTTTATAGCTGCAGAGTCTCTTTTCACTGCTAATTTTGACAGCTCAGTGGCCAGCTACTAAACTCACGCGCACCGTAACATCAACATTCTTGTGTTCTTCTTGTGTGTCCCATAGCAACTCGCATGAGTTTTGGCGCGTTAACAACAAAGCTCCGCTCTAGAATAATATTATTTGGTCTACTATGTTCCGCTCTAGAATAATATTATTTTGTTTACAGTATTATTTAGTTTAAATATTACAAAGCCGACGAGGCTGAGATCGAAATGCAGGACAGGAGCTGTCCCGTACGTACGGGACAAATCAAAATCTTCCGAAATACGGGACGTCCCGCACAATCCGGGACGGTTGGCAACCCTATTCATATCAGAGTTTAACTTAAGTGTTGCACAGTTTACAGGTAGTGCGCATGTCAAATGAATGATGATTGTGTGTTTGTGGAATGAAGTGAAATATTGTTGTGATTTTAAATTATCGTACAGGGATGCAGTAACAGCCGCAGCTTGGAGACAACTTTTTTATTTTTTTTTGCGTATTCTGGAGATGCTGCTGAGACAAACAGTCATTAGTATGACCTTCATGTAAGACAAAAGACATTACTATTTCCACTCATTTTCACACTTCACTTTTCGGGGCCCCCTGGGCTACCGTGTGGTTGGTTGTTGTGGGGGGGTTAAGTGTGTGGTGTTCCATTGTTGTGTGATGTGTTGTGTGATCGCCACCGTTAGTGAGTGTTGTTTGTGTTGGTCAGGTATGGCCGTGTTTCTGTTAAATCGCGGGTGCTGAATAAAGGCAGTTCCGTTGTCGGGCAGTGTATGGGGCGCGGAACTGCATAAATACTTAAACCTGGACTCCGTCTCATCCTTCCCGTGCTGCTCGCCACAATACCATATGCATATGTTGTTGATACACTAATGTGATGTGCAGTTCTGCTGTATTGGTGGGAAAAGGAGAGGGCTGTTTTTTAGTGAGAGATACAACAGCTGCACAATCAGCCAGACGAACATATTTAAGCCGTTTTCACACATTACCGGAGATAGAAAGCGTATTTTTTTGCTTCATTTCACATCTAACAAACACTGGGACAAATGTAGTTGCTTTCTGTGTTTAACTGAGAAAACAGGGAGTGGAAGGCTGGGACCCTAAAATGTTCAGCTGACTTTTGTAAATAATAATTGTCAATAATGTAGCGTATGTGTGTGTGCGAGAATGGCAGTGTGTTTATGTGAGTGGACGAGCGAGGAGAGCGAGCGGTAGCGTGTGCCAGTTTAGTGAAGTAATGAACGAGTCCGGTTGTGTCTGTGCAAACGTGTAAAGTTAGTGAAACTAAGAATAAAGTAAACAGCCTGTCAAGAATCGGTGGCCGCTTCATTCCAACCATATACTGATCTATAAGCAGACCCACTGCCGGTCAAAGTAAAGGGTATTTTCCCCAAGAGAACATCGGCCCTGAGGGAACATCAACTTGCCACTCAACATGCATATGCAGACGGAAGCATCATCGACAGGCCCACGCAAATGATGTAAAATGCCGACATTCGACTGCTTATTCACATATAAGGTAATTAACATTTCCGCCGGCTAAAATACTACTTCAGGGGGAGTCGTTTTTTCAGGATGTCCAATGTCAGGATATGTTGTTCACATTCGGCCCGGCGGGAGAACAGCGGGCTGTACGTCTGTGTGAAAGCAGCTTTAGATATCTTCTCTTGATGCCTTATTGTTACAGAACTGTTACGGAACTATTCCTCCTACAATACAACAAATAAATAAGAAATCCTCTAAGATACCCTAGCAGTCAGTTTTGAGGACAATGGTAAACTCAGAGTATTCTTGTTATGAAGATAACGATAGTATTTGTACAGATTTTCTAGTTACTGTTTTTCTGACTCACTTAACTCATTTAAGCCGGGGTCATTAAATTCTCAGATTATACACAGTTTAGACAGAAAATGAGTGACGTGGCTCAAAATTCCCTGGAGATTTGACCCTGAGGGTGATTCACACGCTTTATGTGCAGCCATTGATGTCGTTAGAATCAGACATCAGTAGAATCAACAGGGGGTTTAGGAGGGTGGGCTTGTAATAGCCGGCATATGACGTAGCGTCTAAGTTCGCAAGAGGCGGGATGAGTGTGGCCAATGTGACTCTAGCTTGTTTTGGTTTGACCAAACACAGCATGGAGGCAGAACAGGCAGAACTCATCGCGATCATCTTAAATGATGCTGCAACCATGCATCATATATTCTGTTACATCCACAACATCTGAAGCATCGATCTATGATAGATTGGTACATTTACAGAAAATGAACACTTAAGCCCAATGGGAAGAATTTGGGCACCCCTGCTCTAGTGGCTTTAGTTGTAGCTATGTTTATAGCTATCGTTTTAATACATTGTTTAAAATGATTGCATTAATTCATTATAGATTGTTGGTGTGTGAACTGTGTGAACTTCCATTGTACAGACGTACAAGACTAGAAGTTATTTGGTTAAATATATCCAAAGATATATATATATATCCATACAAAGAAGAAACAAGCACAATTTAAAGGGTATTAGTCAGTTATAGATAGACACAAATAGAAAAAAACTATTGTTATGGGAAACACCATGGATGGGATGTTCCATGAGAGAGAGAGAGATCCACTTACATAAAGGGAGGTGGGGCAGGTGAAGTATGCTCACATTGATCTCAGCATGTGTGAAGCGGCAGGAGGAGTTGACTGTGGATGAGCGGGATGTGTTATTGGCCTTTTAAAGGCTGCATCTGTATTCAGCCAACAAGGATCTGATATTTCCCTATTCAAATGAATCAATATTAGTAGTAAAATATTATATATAATATTATTATTATTAATATTATATAACCCTTATTCAGATGTTCAGATGAGCACAGATCTGCTTCCTCTTTCACTGATAGTTATTTGTATTACTCCAAATGTACCAAATGTAATTCCTAGGTGTGACACATTGTCTGTCTTTGTGCGGTTTAGGGGACACGTCAATAATCCCAATTCCCAATGGGCCATACTCTCCTCTCTTTCTTCTGTGTTCTATAATGTAGAACATAACATTGGAGTCTGATTCAATGACGGAAGAATCAGGGATGGATGTGTTGATCATTTGAATCTGTTGTTCATTCATGGAATGTTGCACACACATACACAGGCATAACTTCAACATAATGAACAAGTCGTGTCATGAACAAAAACAACCTCAAACACAAAGGCACGCCCTTTTATATAACTGGTGTGATCAGCCGCCCAATTCTCGTGTTTCTCTTCCGTGTCTTGAGTAACTGCTGTACGCCGTATATCAGGAGCAGAGCGATTGTAGTCAGCTGGACCTGGGGACTACAGATCTATGGCTCTAGAGGTAAGACCCCACACTGTAATGCTAGAGAGAGGGAGAATGAAGATATCTGTAAAACATAGGCTATATGTAATGTGAAATTCCTTGAAACTTAAAAAGTCCAGAAAATCTTGTTGATCTTCCTGTGGATGTGCCATTGCCCATGGCCTACTGGATTTGATTGTAACACAGGGAAATTATGATGTGCACAACACAGTGGTGGGCCGTGTATTTTACACCTAGGCCTTCAGTATCCTTCCAACATTAAACAGCCTGAGAATAACGTTACCGTGACACCAGGGCTATGGGCTACCTTCTTTGTATTTGTATTTAAAGAAGCCACCCACTGGTCACGGTGACCTTTATCTATAGGTGACCTCCGAGCTTCCATAGAAAGACATCAAATCAACGTTGTCTTGAATGGTTGTGTTTTGTATTGTTGTGTCTGTGTATCAGTGGGACAATCCAAGGAGTAGGGGGTGATACATGATTGATACCATAGCATTGCTTGATTTTTTTGTGGGGATGGGGATTGACTATTTTCTGTGTTATGTTTTGCTTTCAAATAATTGTCCTCATTGTTTGATCTTTGTGTAATGGTAGTGTCACTATCCAATCATTTTATTTTCCAAACAGATCATTCTATGATCCTCTCCTTCTGTACTCTATAGTGCATTTTTGCTGTTCTGCTAAATGTATTGGTGCCACATTTATTCTATACGCTGAATTTCAACATAATGCTGTTGTCACCATAAATCAGTCAAGAGCTTCTGCCGAGGGCTCAGTAGATGTTGTCTGTCACTACTGATTTGGAGCTAGAGAGTAGCTATTGTAAATGTAGTCGGGTCAGGGGAGGGAGGGAGCTCAGCTGTTAACTTGTAGCCTTGGCAGCAGCCAGGTACGTGTCGCAGCAGGATAGCAAGCTGCAAAACCTGGGTAACACTTTATTTTGATAGTCCACTGTTGACACTCAACAAGCTATCAGTAGATATGCAGTTGCATGTCAACATGC
>JAOPJL010034479.1:0-11320 GCA_027123545.1 Trisopterus esmarkii | reverse complement strand
CTATGCTCTGCTGCTGCGCCGCTGCTCTGCTTTCGCCGCTGCTGCTTTCGCTGCCCTGCTGCCCATGAGGTTTTGCATTTGCGTTTTGTTCCTTTTTGCCATGTCTTCCGACTCCTCCGAGCCGGGGTGCGAAGGCGTCCAGGAGGACCAAGCGCTGGATTCCGACCTGGACGGGTCTTCCCCCTCCAGGGACCAGGATCCCCTGGCTCTTCCTCGCCGCAGCCCCCGCCTGGTGCAGCGGCAACTGCTTGACTGGCCGGTGGTCCGGATCTTGGAAGTGCTGTATGCAAACGGCATCTCCGCCCCACCCGGCCTGGGGCACGAAGATCTACTTGAGCTCCTCGTCAGCCGTGTCCCCGCCGCGTTGGAGGATCCGGAGCCGGACCTCGCCGCCTCCAGGAAAAAAAGGGGCAAAGCCCCGGCTAAGAAGCGCAGCGCAAAACCCGCCGCCGCCCCCACCCGGAAGAGACGAAAGTCCGCTCCTGCTCCGGCTCCCGCTCCCGCGGCTCCTCAGCCCAACGCGGAAGTATTGTCGGCCCTGGCCGACATAAAAGCATCACTGGTTAGTGTAAACAACCGGCTTGTTGTGCTCGAATCCAACAGCTGCCCGTCCACTTCCGCATCAGGCGTCGAGCCGGCGTCCACGTCATCGGCGGAGCTTCTCTCACTGCCCCGGAGGACTCTGGGAACTGCAGTCCCTGCGCCGTCTACAGGTGCCCCGTTCCTCTCTCCTGCTGGGGCAATTCCAGATGCTCTCAGGAGCCAGATAATCGCAGGGCAAGATGTAAATCTGGTTAAAATCCTCATTTGCGCATCAGATTCATCGGACAGGAGGCTGGTGGATTGCGGGGATTTCTCCGTGTTTCTCAAAGATAATGACCCGAGGCTGTCAAAATCCCTCACTCTGGCTGAGTTTAACGTTGCTTTTGGCGTCTTTAGGGACACAATCTGTGAAGCGTTTCCTGCGCGCAGGCAGGAGCTAGACACCTACCTCGCCATTATCTCTGACCTGGCCTTGTCCTATGGTGGTACTATGTTTTATGAGTACCACAAGAGCTTTTCTTCAAAGTCTGCGATGTACATTCAGAAATTCAATCAGCGTATCGACTGGTCAGTAGTTGATCTCGCTTTGATCAGCAGGCATTTCACCGGCCGCCAAGCCGTGTCATGCGCCGTCTGTGGTTCATTCAGTCACAACTCCACTCTGTGTCCCAAGTCAGCGTTCCAGGGCAACACTCCTCGGTTCCAAGCATCAGCCCCTGCCGGTCGCAAATCTCAGGTGCCCTATTCTCCAGGAAATAACACACCTATTTGCATAAATTTTAACGAGAATGTGTGCACTTATCGCAATTGTAAATATTTGCATATTTGCAGCTGGTGCGCGGACAGCCACCCGAGATCTGTGTGTCCAAGACGGGTGCGCTCTGCAAAACCGGAAAAATAAAATCCTTGATGCCATCCACGCCTGTGAATGTCCCAGCTCTCTCCAAGGCTCTCACGAATCATCCTGTCAGAAGTTTTGTAAATTACCTCATAACTGGGCTTGTTCAGGGTTTTTTTGCCGGGCTGTGCTGGCTTCCCACTTCCACCCATGTGTGTAAAAATTTGCAGTCAGCTTTGAAAGAGCCAGAGGTCGTCGCTGACTTACTTCAGAAAGAGGTCAGGAAGGGGTTCATGATCGGTCCATTCTCTAAGTCTCCGTTTAGTCCGTTCAGGGTTAGTCCTATAGGCATAGCCACTCGCAAATACTCGGGTAAAAAACGTTTAATCATCGATCTTTCCGCCCCCCATAACGGGCCAGTCCCCAGCATTAACAGTCTTATCCCTCTAGCCCCCTTTTCCCTGTTTTATGCAACTGTTGATAATGCCATTCAAATGATCAAATCAGCAGGGCAAGGAGCTTGGCTAGGGAAAGCAGATATTACTGACGCTTTTAAAGTAATGCCGCTGCATCCCTCCCAGTGGCATTTATTCGGGGTCAAGTGGCGCTCCAAATTCTACTTCGCAGTGAAGCTAACTTTCGGATGCCGAAGCAGCCCTCGCATTTTTGACACCCTGTCTGAAGCGCTGTGCTGGATTTTGTACAACACGCATAAATTACCTTTTGTCCTGCACCTCCTAGACGACTTCCTGGTGGTAGATTTTCCGGCTTCTCCCCCAGCGCGCTGCATCTCAACTGTGAAAGAGCTTTTCTTATCTCTCGGAGTGCCTCTTTCTGAGGAAAAAACCGCAGGCCCCAGCACCCGCCTCGAGTTCTTAGGCATCATATTGGACAGCGTTCGCATGCAGGCCTCTCTCCCTGAAGAGAAACTGTGCCGCATCAGGGATATTTTCAAAACCTTTACTTCAGCCTCATCTGTGTCGAAAAGAGACCTCCTCTCTCTGCTGGGTCATCTTAATTTTGCAATGAGGATCGTCCCTCAAGGGCGTGCGTTCGTGTCCCGTTTACTTGACCTGTCAAAATCAGTTAAAAACCTCCAAGACCGTATCATGTTAGATCAGGGGTGCTTGTCTGACATTCATTTCTGGTCCCTTTTCCTAGATCAGTGGAATGGCATCTCCTTTTTCTTTAATGAGAAATCTGAAACCTCTGCTTCCATGGAGTTTTTTACAGACGCAGCTCCCTCTGTTGGCTTCGGGGGCTTCTTCAAAGGGGAATGGTTTGCAGGGGCTTGGCCAGAGGAAATCCTCAATTTACCATTAGACTGCAAGTCCACCGCGCTGTTCGAACTGTATCCCATAGTTGTAGCTTCTCTTTTGTGGGGAGGTAACTGGTCTCGCAAACAGATCATAGTGCTGTGTGACAACGAGGCCACAGTGAATTTGATAAACAAAGGGCGCTCCTCCAAACCAGCCATTAATCGCCTTCTCAGACGTCTTACCTGGACATGCGTGACAGGCAATTTTATTATGCGCGCCGTTTCCATTCCAGGCCATATTAACCGCATCGCTGATGCTCTCTCTCGCTTCAAATTTCAGAAATTCAGAATCCTGTGTCCAACTGCCAAGCCATGCAGCCTGCCATGCCCCTCCTTCTCTCAAACTGTCCTAGACTAGGCTGTGACCAACCTCTGTCCTCTCTGCTGAGCGCTGCGGCCAAATACATGAGGAAAGGTCTCTCTCAAAACACATTAAAAGCCTACGATTCAGCTTGGTGGTTTTTCTCTGCGTTCTGTGCGCGATTTGCCTGCCCACCTTTACCTGTAAATATCCCTTTAGTTTGTGCATTTATGGTCCACTCCTTCGAGTCCCGCAAATTGCAGCCTCTCTCAATTAAGGCTCTGTTAGCTGGCATTCAGTTCCACCTCCGCTGCCAGGATGCTACGGTCTGCAGCCTCTTCCAGAATCCCAGCATTCGCCTTCTTCTCAACGGCCTCAAAAAAGAACAACTGCCAGGCAATGATAAACGCTTACCCCTTACCATCACCTTGGTGCAATCCATGGTTTCCAAATTAAGATCTGGGCTGTTCACTCCTCTCATTAACAAGATGCTAGAGGCTGTTCTGTTAATGGCTTTCTACGGGTTTATGCGGTGCGGGGAATTCACCACCAGGTCTCTGGCTTTCAACCCTATGCACGACCTCTGCTTTTCTGATTTACAGCTCGAATCAGATCACTACACTATTTTTCTGAAGCACTCTAAAACCGACAGGATGCATAAAGGAACTCCTGTGATAATTGCAAAAAATAATTCTGTTTTCTGCCCTTTCGACTCCATGCTACGCTTCCTGAGATCCCGGCCTGCACCTGCTCCCAGCGACCCGCTCTTTGTCGTCGACGGCAAGCCCATGACCCGCACCTGGTTTTCCGCTCGGCTCCGGGAACTCTGCTCTAGCTGTGGGCTAAATCCTGATGTGTACACCGCTCATTCCCTCCGGATTGGAGCAGCCACTACTGCCGCCCTGCTCGTGCCCACTTCTTCCCTGAAGTCTCTGGGCCGCTGGTCCTCGGCCGCCTATGTCCGATACATTCGGTTCAGTAAAAACGAAATTCTGCAGGCCCAAAAACTTATGAGTGCCAATGCCGTGTAATGCATGAAATGTGTCTTCAATAAATGTTCTGCAACTATTCTCGTCTCTCTAGGATGCTTCAGGTGGATTGCCGGGGAGTCTTCACTCTAATTGTCTTGTTTCCTCAGAAGTCCCATGTTCAGGCCCTAGCTGCGGGGAATCCCGGTCAGGGTGGAGGCCCCATCTTCATTGCTTGCAGCGTCAGGCTCTGTATCTCAAGCCTGTTTGGGGGTCACTGCAGTTTTGGGGGGTCAGCTTCATTCCCTGTAAATGTCTGGCAAGGCAGATCATTCAGGGAACGAATATGAGTCAGAGCCTGACGCCAAACCTGCTGCAACCATGCTCAAGAATATGCTATCCATGCTGTGCTTCAGCTTGCTATGCTTATGCTCAATAAATGCTTTCTTCTCATTCCAGAGTTGTCTGATTGAAATGATGCGAAGCCTGCGAAGCTAGTTCAGGCAGACGACTCAAGCCGCGCCCATCCTGATCAGCTGATCAGTCACATGCTCTCCTCGCCCAGATAGGGCGGGCTATTTAAATCTCCCAGCTCACCTGCTCGCTCCTGGCTATGCTCTGCTGCTGCGCCGCTGCTCTGCTTTCGCCGCTGCTGCTTTCGCTGCCCTGCTGCCCATGAGGTTTTGCAAACCCACCACCTCCCCAGCATCCACCTGTGGGCTCTGTCTCTTGATCCCTTGTGGGGGGTCAGCTTCATTCCCTGTAAATGTCTGGCAAGGCAGATCATTCAGGGAACGAATATGAGTCAGAGCCTGACGCCAAACCTGCTGCAACCATGCTCAAGAATATGCTATCCATGCTGTGCTTCAGCTTGCTATGCTTATGCTCAATAAATGCTTTCTTCTCATTCCAGAGTTGTCTGATTGAACTTAAGTGGGGCAAAGATAGTCTGTGATACACACTAGACTCATTGTGTGTGTGTGTGTGTGTGTGTGTGTGTGTCCAAGCTGTGCACATTGGATCACAGCTGTAGTGGCTAAAGATGTGTGCAGGATGAGTCTTCTGAATGAATTGATTCTTGACGGGACGTTATTGCTATATGCGCTCTGCATTTGATTGGCTGTTATTTGTCGCTATGCTGGTCATGTGGAAACTCATTATTGTTTAGTCACTTAGTCACTTTTTGACTAAATTAAACTGTCAAATGGGACATCCAAAGATTCATTGGATGGCCACTGAGATCCTAACCAACTGCAGAACAAAAGCATGCGCTTCGTGTTGGGATAGATAAATCACCCCGTGTTCCCCGTTGACGTGGAACACGTCGTGCCACAGCGAGACCCTATTGGCCGGCCAGAGGGGATCCACTCAGCGTTCGCCATGACGGTCTCACAGACAGTGGCTCATGGCCGCCCCTTGATTGAACCAGAAACATTATATACATATAAATTGTTTAGCCAAACCTTGTGTTTATTCAACAGTGTAAAACCTCGGCCATGACCTTCTTCCACACATTCTGTTTCTGAAGTTGTTCCTCTGATGGACTTTATTGTGGTGCCTTCATGTACTATGGAAAATATGTTAAAATACCAAAAGCCGACGTAAAATTGCACATGAACACCCCCTCACGCCGTAATTTCCACTGGAGAGCTCGTCGAATATTTTGATACATGAGCTGCCGAGATGAGATAACCTTTGACCTTTTCAACGGTAACAGGTCGGGATCTGTGGGTCCGCCGTGTTTCATTTTACTATGACAACAAAAGCACTTGAACGCAACGCACTCGTAATTTCCAGTTCACAAATGGAAGGGATCATCTTTTCCGTAGCACCTTGAAGGCAGCATATGTATCAAAATGTTGTCCATGCGGGAGACGGATAAGCCGACCAAAACAAAGGATTAAATTCTGTCCCATTTGGATCTAAATTAACTGAGACCAGAGCACACAGAGCGCTGAAAACAATGTGCATCATGTTAGTAGTATTATTAATGTGTTGGTTTGTATTTAATGAAGGCTTTGTATTCAGAGCCATCAGTAGATGTACAATCCCAGACAGAAACATATTTTGGATTAGAGGATTCTGAATCATTAATTTGCGTCTGTCCCTACACAGCTTTGAGCCGATACACAGACTTGTTTATCAAACTGTTTATCAAACACACAACATCTTCGTTGATTCAGGAATAAGCATTCACTTTAAACTAAATAAACTTAAAATAAATTATAAATGATCTATGGTCTAGCAATGGTTAACTGATGGTGTTGATGTTTACGAAAGTAAAGATCCATTAATGGTCAATTAATGGATCTTTATTGTGAAGTTACATTCAAATTTGTACCCGACATCTTTGACGAGGTCTGAATCAGATTTTTATTATTTAAAACTGCCAAATTGGCTGTAAGCCCTTTTGATCACGGTTTGATTATTCTCAGCCTCACCTGTAAGTCACGTTGGATGAAAAGATTCAAAGGTTTACGGAGGCTGAGGGTGAATGAGTGATGCGACCGTCCTGGCTGAGGGAACAGCGATGGTGGTGGTACAGCTCATCATCGCCGTGAGCTGAGCCTGAGCATCCATGACCAGCTGAGACTCGACGTGCCGGCGTGGGCGGGCGTGTTTTATTAGATTAAAAGATCCATTCATGTTGTCATGTGAGGGAGTGAGTTAGTCAGTGAGGGAGAGAGGTAAAGAAACCGCATCTGTCATCCATGAGTGTTGCTTTACACACACACACACACACGCACACACACGTACAGTATGCTCACTGTATCAATAGTACTGTATAGTATAGTACCGGGTCTGCCTCAAACAGATGTCCTTTCTTTGACTAGGATTAGACCACGCAGAAGACCACTGGGAAGCCATTATTCGGGCATGTGATGTGTAATCGACGGATAGTGTGTACGGTTAAGATTTATGATTATTATTTTATTTACGTTAAATTCATCCCCATGTTATGTTATGATGAAAATAATTCTTCAGACACAGTGTTCTGAAGTTAGAATGGGTTCATTATGTTTGGTAAGAGGAAAAAAATAATTATGCCAAAGTACACATATAATTAGCCCCAAAAATGAAAACTTGTCCTTGATCAAGCAATGGCATCAAAGCACTGGGAACTGTTAGTTATCTTGTTTTTAGTGCGTGCAGCAGAGTTTTTGTGAATAGGAGGCAGGTTGAATGGAAATATAAAAGCAGTCTATTTCCCATTTTTTAATAACCTCTTAATAACCTTCACAGGCTCAAGTTAAAGCAATAAAGAGATCATAATTACATCGCATCAAATATTATAACCAAGCCACTAGTCTCACAGGCCATTCCGACCGTTTTCCAGAATAAACCTTAACTTACACAAAACAGGGTTAGAATGGTTAGTTAAAATCAGCTGGCAACGCGACCTTAACGTTTTTAACTCACCTTACTTAATGATCGCATTACTTGAAAACAAAGTCCATCCTCCCGTACCTTTGATGGAAGCGGTTGATGCTCAGCCCTGTCCAGTTTATTTCCTCGAGTAGCTCTTCCCGGTCAGAGGACGACCTCTCCAAAGAGGCGGTGGACATCGCCAGGAGTGTGAGAATGTTTTCCAGTTTGTCTTTGTCTCTCGGTTCTTTTTTTAAGGAGAACCTGTCGATTGTCTGACCCGCCGCCGGTCTGACACGCCGTACATGACAGTGAGCTGGGCGTGGAGTCACTTTGGTTGAGACACGCACCGTAGCTGTCCGTCAAATTTGAAAGCCGCCTCCATTCATTTCAATGAAAGTAAGGCGGCAGAGGGGAGGGTTACAACCACGGTTACAACCACAGCCAACGGACCAGGAAGCGGTTACCGCCCACAAGAACGTCCACAGATTTTGCCCTACCGCTCAGCCTTTGCCCTACCACTCAGCCTTTGCCCTACCACTCAGCCTTTGCCCTACTGCTCAGCCTTTGCCCTACCGCTCAGCCTTTGCCCTACCGCTCAGCCTTTGCCCCACCGCTCAGCCTTTGCCCGTGTTGAAACCTTCGGCGGCAGCCACCCAGCGGTGACGGCGGCAGCGCTTTTAAAAATGCCTGGAACCTTTCACACCGCCGTGCGGAACCCTCCTCAGCTGTGCTGTAACGGCGGTACTGGAGCCCTGCGCTGTCCATACCACAGCGGGGCACGGAGACACAGGACTCACTGCTGTCTGTTACGTGAGAAACACTTTAACGAACCAGTGACGTTCTTATGATGGGAGAAAGCAGCAGACATATAGCATGGAGACAACGGATTAGAGACGGAAAAAAGGATTACCAGTCCCAGTGATTGAAGATGAGGACTTTGTTTTAGTGATTGATACCTTAAGCGTTAAAATAAACATCAGATTGACATACATTATGACTCATCATTGGTGTTTTTGCAGATTTTGCAATTTTTCCTTTTTCTGCAATGCAAAAACAAGGCCATATTGTTTTTTTTATGAGACTTGGTTATATTTGTATTTGATTTTAGGATAAATAAAGTCGTTTCATATCACACCAGTTAAGTCTGTGTCTGTATCAGAGATGGAAATTAACATTTTTGCCCACCAGCCACTCATCCTTTGTACCAGCCACTTTTTATACGCTATATATATTTTTTATATATGCGTACATTTTAAACAATATAATAGTAACAATAGATAAACAAAAGTGTTTGTCATACACATCATTTTTTCCATCAGAAGTAATTCTTACTGTAAGTAGGTGCTACCAAGGAACTGAGTTGAAAATAAGACACTCTTACTGCATCTGATAAACAATACACAGGTATCTGCCATGTTGAGTCATGTTTATTTCAAAGGTGTTACGATGACAAGTTTGGGGATAATTCATCTATGCAAAGTATTTTCAATAAAAAACGAATTGACATGTTTACAATTAAACAACATGCATGGCTACACCATCATAAGTCAATAGGAACATTTGTTTTTTCAGCGCACTGGCCTTTTAATTTATTCAATTCAACCAGATGTATAATGAAATCTGATCATATAATGAAATCAGATTTCATTATACATCTGGTATAAAATATATTATTAAATTATTTGACCTTTGACCTAGTTGGACCTAGTTGAGCCGGTGATACACCAGCTCAGCTGTAGGCCGTGATGTTACCAGTGCCGGGCAAATTAAAAGCCGTACCAAGCTCAGTAGGGAGAGAGAGATGGAGGAAGAATAGACTATTTGTTTCCCTTTACTTTAAAAGACAACATTACGGCCATCTCGGATGGAAAAGCATTGCTTGGCGAAATGCTCATCTGTTTGTGTACGTTCGCAATGCAGCCCTGCTGTCGCGCATTCACAGACTGGCTTTTGTCAAAGGAATACCCGCCGGTCAATGATGGATTTAATACGGACACAAACGACTAAACATTGGATCTTTGTATGGATTTATATGCACATTACGAGATGAATTATTGATAAGCTCCTGTAAGGGCTACTTTTTTTACTGTTCAATTATTAATGTTGTTTTTGAGCGAGTATTGGAATACTCGCTCGGAATATCCAACGATTATTCGAAGCCTATATTATCTCTATGGTTACCGGTATATTATCCCGGATGTTGACAGTCGCAGGCCAGCAAAAGAGGCGTTGGTAGAAGAAGAAGGGGGCTGGATGTTGACAGTAATGGTTGTGGAACTGTGCAGCGCCGTGTGACGAGATGTGTTAAATATGCAAATTTGATCGGACCTGCACTGGAAGGTATTACCCGACAAGGTGGCGGGGAAAGTGACGCAATTCACCCGCAAATGGCGTCTGGCGGGTGTTCATTTCCATCCCTGGTCTGTATATTGCATGATTAAAATCTTAATACCATTCCATAATACCAGGTAACTAGGGTATATTCTAGAAACATTTAAATAATGCCTCACACTTCAACCCGTTTGATTTTAGCCTACTAAAATCGAAATGATATTTAGTCGACTAAATCTAGACTAAAACTAAAACAATTCAGATGACTAAAATATGACTAAAACTAAATTGCATTTTAGTCAAAAGATGTATGAGTAAAGCTTCATCTAAAATGAACACAGTTTGAAAGGCAGCATTGGGAACGTCTGGCCACTGTAACGCCCAACTGTTGTGGCTCCAGAAGGGCCAGGAACGCCAGCTCTTCGTGGATACAAGAGTGCTCAGCAGTTTGGGTTAGTAAGCGGTCATTACGCTGAAGTAGAGCTCCCTATGCAGTGCACTAACGTCTCCTAGAGCGCAACGGTTATGTGTGGAGGAGAAACCCAAACCATAGCCTGGGAGTCTTCGTGGACCCTTTCAAACTTCTCTTTCTGCTTTTGAATTGGTTATTTTTCACTCATCTTGGCAGGCAGAACTGTATAGGGCTAGGGCTAGGAATACGTGAGGATGGCCTGGAAGGCAATGGTGTCATCATCCAACTCTGTAGTGGGCTAAGAGGGGCTCCAACACCTTGGAGAGATACATGGCTTTAATCGTATTGAAACAACTTAAAGACCTCCAATAAACACTCAGATTTTTATTACCTTTAATATGAATGCTATTCTTAGTTCTCGACATGTTTTAATGGTTCCCTAACACTATCCATATTCTCTACTACATGTTTTTATTAGTACTTTTCTTATTAATTTTTTTATTTTTTTATTGTGACTGGAGTAGAAGGCACTGTTGGAAACCTACGCGGACAAATACCACCCCGGGCGGCTTGAAATGGTTCAGCAGAGATAGAGAGGTGTGACACGTGCCATGACAAGAACTTAAAGAGTGTGGGCATAGCAGTGAACGAACGACGGAGGCAATGAATGGCCTGTGAAATGCTTTTCTTCACTTTCCCGCTGGCAGCCTGCACAAAGCAGCTGCCATCGCGGCGGCCGTTCCGTCACAAGAGCCGAGCGACCACTTCATCACCGACAGCCAGGACCCTGCGTGTCATGCTCTCGCAAGCACATCTTCAGAATTGAAAAAACGCTCTCCCACCCCATCGTCAGCGACACAGCGGAGCACTGATGTCTGTCGTTTCATCCCAGGTGGCGTCACGCCGCTCTCTGTTGATGACGCTAGGGACGCCGCTCATCACGCTCACGGTCATTCTGAACCCGGGTGGCACTCATCACTGTGGAGGCGGCGAGGTGAGCGGGAGAAGAGCGGGCAGGTGGCTGTCGTGCTCTGAACCCGGCTGCGACCCCCCCGGTGCCTCGTCCCCTTGTCTGCCGAGCCTGCCCCATCATCTGTCCGGGGGGCGGGGGTGGGGGGGGGGGCGGTAGGAGCCCCCCGGAGAGAACCTATCCCCCTGAGATAGGATGCTTGTGTTTAAGAGAGAGAGATAGAGAGAGAGAGAGAGAGAGAGAGAGAGAGAGAGAGAGAGAGAGAGAGGG
>JAOPJL010034385.1:2500-11444 GCA_027123545.1 Trisopterus esmarkii | reverse complement strand
ATTACGTGAAAGGAGCACGGAATCTGGTACTAGTGTTCGTGGTCATTTCACGCATTTCTGTGAGATCAGGCTGGAGAGAGAGACACAGAGGAAAATGCATGGCCAAAATAATACAATAACAACCACGTTATCCACTTACATGTTGATGCCAACGGTGGAGTTCCCTTTAACTGGTGATTTAGGGCCCCTGAACTTGTCTGGAGGAGGACCTCAGTGTGACTTGAGAGGTGGAGATGTGTGATTGAAGATAAAAATACACCCTATCAATGCATGTATTCTTAGCATTGTTACGTAAAGAAGATAACCAGGCATCATGATAATGAAAAAATCAATCTGTTTATAAATCTCTCATCTGGTTTATTTAAAAATAAATGTTTACACCTTCCATACCTACGTGCTGTAATTAAGGTGGTGTCTTTACACATATCCAGAGCAGCCTGTGAACGGAGGAATTAAGGAGACCGGTTGTCCTTGGCAGACTTACTGTCTTGTGTGCGGGATCTGTGCAGGATTTAATCCAAAGAACCATTGGAGTCATTAGCGTTGATTGAGCTGATGAATCGCAGGGCAAAGTCCTCTTCCATTCACTTTAATATAGTTAAACGCACATCTGTGTCAACTAACCTCATCAAATATAATTAACACTATTGTCAGATTCAGGTCATCTACTAGGTAGGGATTAAAATGGCAGGCTATTATGGTAAAATATCCTGACTTTGGGTTCTAAAGGTAAATTGATATTAGTAAAGTGACATTTGTGTTAGCACTTTCATTGCTGCATAAATGACTTAATAAATTACCATCTTAAAAGCTTAAAATAAATATGGCCTTCTCTGAGGACATGTCCGGGCAGTGTTCACATCGTCAGCCCTGTGAGACACTTCACAACACTGAATAAACAGTGTCCGCCCTATTTAATGTGATATGCTTCATGAGTAGCATGCTCAGTATTTATGCATCCATGACCCAAACACAAATGATGTTTCCCTTCTCAGTCTTCGTGGCTAAATACCATATTTAAAGCAGTTCACGCTCCGGCGGCGGTGATACGGAACATAATAGGACAACCCAAGTGGAAGACAAAGCGCTTTAATAGGGAGTTATTCCTCTCAGATCCTCACGGCACATGTCCTCTAATGGGACTAGGATGCGTAAAGTCTGATTTTACATAGGGTTAGGGTTAGGGTTAGGGTTAACCCTAACCCTAACCCCCCTAACCCTAACCCTAGTGGGAGATGGTGTGCCAGTGCACCCAGGGTCGCATGACTGGCAAGAACTGAATTATAAAATAAAAACCCCTAACCCCTAACCCTAACCCTAACCCCTAACCCTAACCATAACCCTATGTCTGGTCTCAAAAGAAGCCAGGCCTTGTATATTTTTTAAGGGGATTGTTTCTTCAAACGTCTATCGTTGGCTTCGTATGAGTCTTATTTTAGTCTTATTTGAAGCTGTACACTTCCACAATGACCACAATAGAGCGACACTAAACATTACAGCGCCCCAAGCTCACACATAAAGGTTTGCTCATTCTTCTATTTAATATACTGATACACGTCAACGTTGACAAGATTACCTCAATTGCAATAAAACAAGGACCGCGTTGATCATATCACAGATATCACATCACCTTTATTTTGATACTGTTTCGTGAAAAAGAAACACTTCCATTAGCAGAGCTGGCCAGGACATTGTGTTTATCTCTTCATTTAATAAAATCGTGACTAAATCCTTGAATAAAGCCTTGAATAAATCACACAGTCTGCGCTCTGCCCCCCGGTCCACCGAGGCTCATGATCGGTACAAAGACTAACTGATCAGAGACTGTTTACTGACCGGAGAATGTTTACTGATCGGTACAGGAACATACTGATCAAAGACCGTTTAATGATGGGTAGAGAGACAGATAACTGATCGGTATATAGAGACAGATTACTGACCAGAGACCGTTTACTGATCGGTATAGAGACAGATTACTGACCAGAGACAGATAACTGATCGGTATAGAGTCAGTTTACTGACCAGAGACTGTTTACTGATCGGTATAGAGACAGTATTGACAGACAGAAAATATTTTTTCGTCTGGGTTTCTCCAATGTTAAAGCTACTCTTTCCGTTGACGTTTCACTATCTCTGCTGATGTGACTGAGCTTTGCACAAGAGCAGAAAGGGAACGATGGCAGAGAGATGGCAGAGAGATGGCAGCCTCAGTTGTCAGCAGTGTGAGAAGCACCATCCTTATCGTCATGATTGAGTAAACTGGCCTTTTAGAGAAGCAAATAAACCACGCAAAAAGCGACAGAAAGCCCTCATTCCATGCAACCCACTTCACACATTTGTCTTCGTTAATCCCATTCTCATCTCTTCTGTCAGAGTTTGCTACCAGTACTACGTAAGGACAAAGGAGCAGATATCCCCTCAGTGGGCCTGTTTACCAAACCGGGCTCCTCTCATTCCTTTAACATCATACTGGTAAATTACCTCATCAAACTGTAGAAAAATAAAATAAAAATACTCACACAATTTCAAGGAAGATGGATAGTTAAGTATACCTTTTTATTATATGTGAAAAACAAAACAAAATTTTATTAAATTAAAAGAACAAAGTAAAACAACCAGAGAGATCTTTATGTTTAAATACATTAAACAACATGTTTGCGTCTTTGATCGCAACAGAAATGCCAAATATGCTGACTGCAATGGTAGCTCGTAGCAACTGGAAAATCAGTTGTTTACTAACTGTATTAAAAGGCGAGGGAGATGAACCAGCCTGTCAGCGCTCGGTCCCTGGGGATGACCTGCTTTGATCTGGGTATTAGTCACATGACCTGGGTAACTGACGGCTTCGCCCCTACTGTAGTGCACCCAAAGAGAGAGAGCTGTTGGTAAACCTCTCTCTGCCTCTCTCTCTCTCCTCCCGGTGTAGACCTGGTGCATGGCAGAGCTGCAGTGCATCATGGGTGCAGCTGAGGCCATGCCAAAACCCCATTTGGAGCAGGTCCAGCGCTTCATTGGAAAGTAATGGTTTTCAGTGAGCTGAGTTATGACCAGCTGTTTGCAGACAGTGTGTGACACACTGATGGTGTGGAACACCGTATGCTGCTTTCCAAATCAAATGATACAAGCGGTGTGACAGTGTGGAGAAACATCTGTCATTAGCAATTTTCAGCACGCACCACTAATTCTGGACAGAATACGCCTAATGAAGTTACCGCAGGAAACTTCAAATATGTGTCAGTGCGACCAGGGTGTGTGAGCGGCCCTCAGGGCCTCTGATCCCAGCTCGTCGTGAGGGGAGGAGTGGGACGGTGGGCGGGAGTCCCGGTGGGGGTCCTGGTGGGGGTCTTTTTGATCCTGGGTGTCAAAATGCAAATCAGGAATGTTGTTTAATCAGAGAACACACACATGCGCGGCCGGCGCACACAGACACACAACTACAAATGAAGAACATGAGGCTGGCCTCCTCCTGTTATTGATCTGTCTTGTTCTTGATGTCCTCTTGTAGTGGGGGCCAAATTCAGGGGCCCCCCGGTGTGTGTGTGTGGAGGGGCACTACGACTCTGATCCCTGTGATGAAGGCTGAGCCGCCCTAGACACTTGGACCTCATGAAGCCGACCTGTGGTGGGTCCTGTTATAACATGAGACACATCAGGACACCTGCACCCATACCTTACTTTCTTTGTTCACTTATGTTGGATTTCTGTTACACTGTCTGTGACAATTTGATTAAACGCTCAACAGCATTATACCCAATACAGGCTTTCTGAAGGTTTCCCTTAGCAACAGTCACTTGATGTTTTTTTTTTTCTTTGGCCCAGTTGCCTTCAATTTAATCATTGCCTTCAACAACGAGAGCGAGAGAGAGAGAGCGAGAGAGCGAGAGAGAGAGAGTCAGAGAGACAGAGCGACAGAGAGAGAGACAGAGAGAGAGAGAGAGAGACAGAGAGAGAGACAGAGAGAGAGAGAGTGAGAGAGAGAGAGAGAGAGACAGAGAGAGCCTTTTATTGTGCCATCCGGTGCCTGCTTCAAGTGGTCCTCTCCTCCCGAACAGTTGTTGTAGTGAGGAGAGAGAGAGAGGAAGAGAGAGAGAGGGAGAGAGAGGGACGGGTGGGCGTCTGGACCGCAGTCTGCTGCTAAAACACGAGCCGTGTGTGTTTTGCGTGTGTGTGTGTGTGTGTGTGTGTGTGTGTGTGTGCTTGTGCATGAGTTGCGTGTGTGTGTTGTGTGTGCCTGGGTGTGTGTGTGTGTGTGTGTGTGTGTGTGTTTGTGTTGTGGGTGTGTGTGTTGTGTGTGTGTGTGTGTGTGTGTGTGTGTGTGTGTGTGTGTGTGTGTGTGTGTGTTTCATGTGCGTGTGTGTGTTGCGTGTGTGTTGTGTGTGCGGTGTGTTGTGTGTGCGGTGTGTGTGTGTGTGTGTGTGTGTGTTTGGCAGTGGGCGACGGCCCAGGCAGCAGAAGGGCCCATAAACCAGCCCGTGTTAATTCTGCCGTAATTATCATGGGTGCCACATGTTAGGCAGGATGTCCTACCACTGCAGATCCACTTATAAGTTTGCAGTGGAATCCGGCCATGTCTGTGTGTGTGTGGCGCGGCAGCCCTGCGCCCCGGTAGGACAAGTGGAGTGTGGCGGGGGAGCGGAGGTGACAGTTGGTCAGCGGGACCTGAGAGAGCAGAACGTGGGGCTGTTCACACCCCGTCTCCTGGTCGCAGGCCTCTCTGCAGTGCCGTGGTAGATGTGGTGCATGTGGTTGAATAACTGACTGCACCCAGATTTCAATGTTCACCCATAATGCACAGAGAGAGACAGGGTGGTGGGTGGGCTGTTGTCATAAATATGCAATATGGCGCATGTTATTTCACACACGCATCGATATGTACCTTGTTGTTTTACTCTTTCGCTGTGTGTTCATAAAATTACAAAATGTAAGCACAGAGGGTGTGTTAATAATTTCAGCTTGCAAATATTTCACTTTGAAATTGAAAATTTTCCAATGGTCTTTAACAGCCCTTGCATATGCAAATACAAAATACTTCAATGTTTAACAGGCAAGAAAAATATGGAACCATGTTTTTAATTGTTTTAGTGTCTTAGCTCCTGTCATCAAAGGACACCCCAACACAGAGTTTTGTGTCTAGCAGGCTGGAGGCAGCTCAGGTCATCACAACAGCACTCCCTAGACAGGACAGGAAAAGCTAGCATTAAACATCCTGTTAGCCATGTCGACAAGCCTCAGCCTGGTAAAGCACTGTTAATAATACCCCCCCCCCCTCCGCCCCCCCTCCAGAGTGACGTCACACTGTGGAGGAGAGGGAGGGGGGAGAGGGAGGGAGAGAGAGAGGATGGGGGGAGAGAGAGGCTCCTCTGCGCCGCTCGCCTTGGCCATGCTTTGGCACGGCTGCAGGCTTTAGTGCTTGGAGAATATCACACTCCTCTCTCCCAGACAAGGCAGCATGGAAAGGCTTTGTGCTTCTCCCGCCCTGACCTTCTCCCACTCCCGTGCCTCCTCCTTCGGTCCATCTGGCTCCCTGGGAGGGGGACAGCATCACCCACACGCTCTGGGTGCTTGTGCTTCACGGGCCGCTGCGTGTGCCGGGGCTCTTCAACAGTAAGTGTGGCCGCCTCCTACCACGCCGGCCAGGGCTTCTGTGGTAGCGGCCCCAGGTTTGGTTTTATATCCTCATATTTGATGTATTTGATCAAATAAATCTTAAAGCAGTAGCTAGTCAATTTAAATTAGGAATGAATATATATATGATATATATAATATTCAACTTGACCTTCAGAGCTACATTACTAGTAATATTATTTATCTTCCCTCTGGAAATTGTTTACACCAAAACACCAAGACATCATAATAATATTATACGTGCAAATGCAGTTCTTTATTATATACAATAGGTTGATGGAAGGTGAGGTGCCTGTGTGCCATGCCCTCTTATATAATCTGTACTAGTGTCTTTTGAAGGCGGGCCGCAAGCAAGGAGAGCAATCAGACCAGTGATATTCTCATCATGGAGAATGTTGTCTGCTTAGTGGATGTCTCCCTGCCTAAATGTGCTGACGTTGATTTGCGAGCGTAATGGCTGATTAAAAGGATGGGTGACAGATAAATTTAATCAAAATTAAGGCACAATTAAACATTTCATCTCCGCTAATTACCGACTGTAGATCTGGCCCAATGACCACGTGCAGTAGGAAATCAGCAACCATAACACATTTTAATGGGCCACAGCTGTCTGACGGCTTGGTGCTATTTGCACAGTGTACCAGAACTGTAATTTATGGGAGACAAAGAGAGAGGCAATCTGAAATCAGGTTAGTACCACAAACCATTTACAATATGTAGATGCATCGAATCGCTTTTGTGTTTTTTTGTGACAGATTTTGGTTTCTGGTTGGCAATTGCTCTGTGAGATATTAGATCAATGTTGAGCATGAGGCCGTGTTTAACCTCCACAGGAGTGACTGTTGTGTAATGTAGAGTCATGTTATAGCGCTATTTAGTGCATGTGTTTAAAATGCAATTGGGTGCGTTTTATTTTTTTAAGTGTATGAAAGTATGTGTTTTTCTCCATATCCCCACCGTTTGGCTGGAATTGGGCAGGTTTGTTGGGTTCACATTGATGCAATCAAGCCCCAGTACCCACTTGTGCCAGAGAATTAGCCTGGGAAATTCACCAAAATGTGTGAACAGCTTGGGAACAGATTGATGCAGAAGGGTGAAAAGGCTGTGGGTGAGTGTACGCGTGTGCTGAAATGAGTGTGCATGCGTGCGTGTGCTCTCCAAGCTAATTCCAAGGCAAACAAGGGGGGAGCTTCAGCTAAGTAACTCAGCTCTAGTGTGCTCTGATGCTATGTCTCCCGCGAGCTTGCGGCGCTGCTTCCACAATTAGATGGAAGTTTGCGGATGAAATCCCCTATACTGTGCCTTGTCAACCAGCAGGTTTAGGCTGTGCACATAGGGATCAGAGTCTAATTGATGGGAGAAAATACTGGATGTTCCTTCCGAGTACAACTCAGAACTTGCCCTGGGGGTGAGAAGAAGTGATTTTAGATTTAGCTTTCATGGCGAACGTCACCTTTTAAAAGATGTGCATGAAGCCATGTGCCCTCATTAGTGCGGTTTTCTAAGTCATTTCAATTGCTTTATTTAGCAAGAATTAGGGCTCTTTATGACACAATATAGGCTCAGAACTGGTGTTTTCTGTGCGGACAATAAGAACCACCAGGCCTGGCCCCTTTAGCATGGTCCTCTGTCCTCTGTCCCAGGGGGAGGTTTGGACGGACCGGGGGCAGGAGGCCTGTTCTCAGGCCAGGCAGCGCACTGCGGGCTGTTTGTTTGGAACCCACTGAGGTTCATCTCCCTACAGCTCTCGCTGACACCTTCAGTCTGTGATTGCTGGGCGCTGCTGGCTCTTCCCCGTTGTCCCTCAGCGATCTGACCTGAAGTCCAGCTCGTATCAGGGGCTCCTCGCTCCACCGCTCGGCCTGGAGGCCTCCCTTGACCTTCTTACATGCAGGGTTTATTTCTAGGTTTGGCGTGGCCCCGATTATGGGGCCCTGTCATAACCTCATTATGCTGGCCCACGTTTTCAGGGGTTATGGCCTGGCCCCGATTATGGGGCCATGTCAAAGCCTCATTATGGTGGTCCACGTTCTCAGGGGTTCTGGTTTCAGGAAGGAAAATATTCACATCAAACATCAAATACTCAAAGGCTGGCTTCAATTGAATCATTTAGCAGAGACTTTTTTATTCAGAGCCACTAGAGCCACTTGAACAGAGCTGCAGGTCTTTAAGGTGCTGCTAGGGGTGAGGTGTCTCATGCTAGATGCTTACATATAGGTTGTGGGCATTGGGGTCCACAACCCCAATTAAACCCACAAACTCATGGCTCACAGTTGAGCACCCGAGCCACGACACCATCATCTTACACTCCTACAGTATGAACGTGAATAGATTATGGGAGGTAGTTTAGCGGAGTAAGCCGGGTGAGTATGTGTAAGCTTTTATTCAGAATGAAGCCTGCGTCATTAACTTTTGCCACCGATCAGTGGCATCGGATAAGGTCAGCATATTTGAGGTTAATGTTCAAATCAGTTGAACTATGTGTGCTAAACATTGCAAAGTTTAACGGCCGTGGAAAGTCTCTTTTTGTAGCGCAGCAGTCTATCAAAAAGTGCAGCCTCACAATTTATGAAAAGCAATCGTCTTGTGCAGCCATAAACTCTTCCACGTATTAATATATCGATGTTGCACCAACATATCAGAATGAAATCCCATGGATCTGCAAACCTCACGATAAAGCTCTTTCTGATTCAGAATCAGTTGGTTTCCATCACACTTAGTGACTATAGAAACAACAAAAGTTTCACTCTCTAATTTGCTAAGATGATGATCTCAAAAGGAACAATTAGCTAACCACCGAACTCACAAACCATTTGTTTGTTAGTTAGTCTTCAATTGCTCATGATTGTGTTAGCTTCTCCGAAGAGCACAGCTGATGGGCGGCGGTGTGCGTGGCAGTGTGTAGCAGTGTGCAGCGTTTACCCCAGGCCCCGGGCTGCCCTGCGACCACAGACTGGCGTACAGTATGTCGGTCTGTGCGCGGTGCCGGGGACTGACGCGGGGGCTCGCCCTCGCAGATAGCCGGCTGTTGTCCTGAAAGTGCAGCACATTGCCATATCGCCCAGGGACAGGGAATGGAGGACGGCCAAGGACAATAGCTAGAGATAGCCCTCTTGATGGGCCTGTTCAGTGTTAGAGATGGGCCTGTTCAGGGCTAGAGATAGCCCTCTTGATGGGCCTGTTCGGGCTTGAGATAGCCCTGGTACTGGGCCTGTTCGGTGCTAGAGATGGCCCTGGTACTGGCCTGTTTGTTACTAGAGATAGTCCTGGTAAAGGGCCTGTTCAGTGCTAGAGTGGCCCTGGTACTGGCCTGTTTGGT
>JAOPJL010034373.1:0-11461 GCA_027123545.1 Trisopterus esmarkii | reverse complement strand
AGCTCCAGGTGGTTCTGACCGCACCAGAGGGCCAGCTGTCCCACCTCCCGTCTGTAAGCAGACTCGTCACCGTCCCGGATGAGGCCGATGACGGTTGTGTCGTCTGCGAACTTCAGGAGTTTGACAGATGGGTCACTCGAGGTGCAGTCGTTGGTGTAAAGGGAGAAGAGCAGTGGAGAGAGCACACACCCCTGGGGAGCGCCTGTGCTGATGGTCCGGGTGCTGGATGTGACCTGCCCCAGCCTCACCTGCTGTCTCCTGTCCGTCAAGAAGTTTGTAATCGGATTGAGGGTTCCAAGATGGCGGCGTAGAGGTCGGACGCAGTGAAACCAGCTCCTGTACTTAATCCTACTTTTTGCTATTTACCCGCACTAATTTGCCATAGAAACGACTACATTACCCTCTTGTAACTAAACTAACAACCCAGGATGCCACCGAAAAAAGCTGATGTAGGGGCGAAGGAAGACAAAGGTGGAAAGCCCACCTCAGCAACAACATTCGTAACTAACGCAGCTAAGCCTGCTAGCGTTAGCCCGAACGAAACCAACGCTGAAAAGCCGCCGACATGGTTTCTTGAAGAATTTGAAAAGGGGTTCGACAAAATTCAAAGCCTGCTGGACCGAAAGCTGAACTCTCTGGCCACCTCAGTGGAAACACTCATCAGTGACAACCGCGCACTAGGTCTCCGTGTTAAAGAGATTGAAGGCAAGCAGGCCGACCACACTGAAAGTCTCGACTTCCTACACAATGACCTCGGAGATCACAAAAAGAAGACGGAGGAAGAAATTAGCGACCTTAAAGATAAACTCGATGACCTGGAAAACAGAGCCAGACGGCAGAATCTGCGACTGGTGGGCTTCCCAGAGGGTGTAGAGGGGAGCAACGCCATCACTTTCCTAGAAGAGTGGCTCCCGAAAATACTAGGACTTGAGTCCGGGACCCCTATCGAGATAGAGCGGGCTCACCGTACACTCCAGCGCCGACCTGATGAGGGTGGCCGCCCCCGGGCCATGGTGATCAGACTGCTCCGCTTCACAGATGTGACGAGGATCCTGGACGCGGCACGGAAGAAAAGATCGCTCCTGTACGGCAACTCCAATATAATGATTTTCCGGGACATGTCCACAACTCTCTACAGAAAGAGGAAAGCCTTCGCACCACTGAAGAAGAAGCTACACGACCGCAATATATCCTTCAGGCTCCTCCATCCTACTAACTTGGTGATGGATCTCCCGGAGGGCAGACGCACCTTCACCTCCCCGGTGTCAGCGGAGAACTACCTGGGGAAGCATCACCCTGACGCGCTGACTTGAGCCCGTGACTCTAATCATCTGAGGTAACGCACCACACCGAGGCTTCTTGTGCGAAATAAGACTGCATGGAAACCCAAGTAAAGTGGATGTTTTCTGTTTTTGTTTCTGTTTTTTTTTGGACTATCTTTTGTACAAACTAGCTGAGCGCACTGGCAGGGCCGGACTGATCATGTGGGCAACCTATCTGGGGGGCCCATAGCAATAAGAGTACTGCCTAAAAAATTGTATGATTTTATCTTTTGTAAATCCAGTAGATTTCCGCCCTTGTTTATCTACCTTAGATCTTTTCTCCCAACACCTTTTTTTTATTATTTTTTTTATTTTTTTTGTGGGCTGAATCTTGGCAGGATACTCTGATCTCTCAACGCCCAGTGCGTATGGTACTTAAAGTCCGCCCCTTGGTTGGATCTAATTGTTAAACTCGTTACCTCTAACTTGGCTAAGATATTTAGCCTCCTCAGATGTTAATTATAGAGCTTTTTCGGCTCTGAGTTTTATGAATAATATGTTCATTAGTTCCTTGCCCGCCACTATCTGGGCTATTTGGGTGGCATCTTGCAATGGGGTTGTTTCTATTTGAATCCTTGGCACTTTACTTTAGATTAGGTAGCCTGGTTTTACCTGTCAGGGTTGAGTATGCTAATACGCTTGTCGACAGGAAGAAGTATATGCCAACTCTTTTTTTTGGGGGGTGGGAGGTTTTTGAGGGTGGGCGGAGGGGCTATGGGTTTAATAGCTTCTCTGATTATTTTAGTTTCAGCTTTGACCTCTCTAGACCATTTGTTTTTTGAGGCACAGGATATTATTTTGTTTTTTACATTAACCATTGACACTAATTGCTTGGCTTACTATACTGTTATGACTGCTGCACCACCATATCTGTATTTACTCTCTACCAGTTTAACATACATGACCAGATATGATATATAGATTTTTGAGCTGGAATATCAGGAATCTCATTTAACTGATGCAGAACACTGTAAACTGGGTAAACAATGGCAAGGCCAAATTTACTACTCCTCATTTACTTCTCAAGCACGGGGAGTAGCTATTCTGCTTAGAAAAGGGGTACCCTTCCAACTGGAATACTTAGAGAAGGATAGAATGGGCCGATATGTCTTGGTTAGAGGCTTTTTAGCCAATACACCAGTCACCATGCTCAACGTTTATGGGCCAAATCAAGATGACGCTGATTTCTTTGTGAATCTCTTTTTCAAAATAACTTGCTCCCCCACCGAACTAATCATCGGCGGTGACTTTAACTTGCTATTGGACCCAAACATGGATAGGTCCTCGTTATCTTCTAAACCTTTATCATCAGCAGCCAAGGTCCTTAAAAAAGAGTTGACGGATCTCAATATGATTGATATATGGAGGGCGAAACACATTCACCTTCGCGAGTACTCTTTTTATTCACACGTACATAACAGCTATTCCCGAATTGACATCTTTTTCATCCATGCAGGGAAGGAGCACCTTGTTACGTCCTGTGAATACTTAGCCAAGACACACTCAGACCACGCCCCTCTCCTACTTGACCTGAACAACCAAGACCAAAACAATAGACCTAAACGCTGGAGGTTCCCTGCGTATTTGGTTAATGACGAGAATTTTGTCAAACTAATTAATGAGCAGATAGATTTTTTTCTCACTGTAAATAAAGGCTCGGCCTCCCCATCCATAATCTGGGAGTCCATGATGGCTTTCATCAGGGGTTCCACAATTAGCTACTCCTCATGGAAAAAGAAACAATATCGAGCCCAAATTTTGTCCCTGGAAACTGATATTAAAACCCTTGAAAATGAACATTCCCACTCTAAAACACAGGCAATATTAGACAAACTAATCGCCAAAAGAGCGGAATATGACGTGCTTACAACACGTGAGGTAGAAAATGCAATGGCTAGGCTGAAACAGAGGTATTACGAACAAGGTGACAAATCAGGGAAGTTACTGGCCTGGCAGATTAGAAGAGAGGAGGCCGCCAGATACATCTCAGCTATTAAATCGCCAGGTGGAGATGACGTGGTCCGTAATCCACAACACATTAACCAGGCCTTCACAGAATTCTACAAAACATTGTACACTTCACAGGGTGAGAACAGCCGTGACATACACAGCTTTCTGGACTTTTTGGATATTCCGAAGGTACCGGAAGGAGCTCAGATTAACCTTGAGAAAAAAATATCCAAACAAGAATTGCTGGATGCTCTGACCAGATTATCAGGGGGGAAGGCACCTGGCCCCGATGGCTTTACTATTGACTTTTTAAAAAAATTTGCAGAAAAATTAATTGATCCCCTATTAGAGATGTTTAACCATGCAATCGAAAATAACCAATTGCCTCAAACACTGGAACGAGCCCTCATCATTGTTCTGTTAAAACCAGGTAAAGATCCTAGGCTGTGCGGATCATACAGACCAATTTCTCTTTTGTCAACTGAATATAAACTGCTTACTAAAGTTATAGCCACTCGACTTGAAAAAATAGTTCCCCAGCTGGTTAATATGGACCAGACTGGATTTATTCAAAATCGATCATCAATAGACAATGTAAGGAGGTTCCTTAACATAGTGCACTGTGCTAAGTCCCTGAATGACCCAGCTCTGGCAATCTCACTCGACGCGGAGAAAGCTTTCGACCGCGTCGAGTGGCATTTTCTCTTTGCGGTTTTACATAAAATGAACCTTGGCCCAAATATGTTAAGTATGATTCAATTGTTATACCTTAACCCCACAGCCATGATACAGACAAACTCAGACGTGTCGCCTCCATTTTCTCTCTCAAGAGGTACCCGGCAGGGGTGCCCACTATCACCCCTGCTCTTCGCGCTAGCAGTGGAGCCCTTAGCCATTGCAATAAGGACCCACCCCTCGATCTCAGGGGTCACGGTTGCCGATACAAACCATGTAATCTCTTTATATGCAGACGATATAGTCCTATTTTTAACGAACTTATCCACCACCCTACCGGCCCTTATGGATCTGCTCGATACATATAGTGGAATATCAGGATATAAAGTGAATATGCAAAAAAGTGTGGCCTTACCCCTTAACCTGCCAGCTGAACAAATTCCACGGGAAAATTTCCCTTTTCAATGGAATACTCAGAGTGTCACATATCTGGGCTTAGAGATTCCTACCCAGTTAGATAAGGCTTTCTCACTTAACTATGACACACTGTTAAGGAAGGTGGAGAAGGACCTGGACAGATGGATGCAACTACCAATCTCTCTGATAGGGCGTGTGAATTGTATAAAGATTAACCTGCTGCCGCGATTTCTCTACCTGTTTCAAACCCTTCCCATATCAATTCCAACAAAATTTTTCAAGAAACTAGAAGGTGCGATATCCAGGTTTATATGGAGGGGGAAAGTACCCAGAATTAAAATCAAAACGCTGTATAACACCTCCCATTACGGTGGTTTGAAACTCCCCAATTTCGAATTTTTTTACTGGGCTGCTCAGCTAAGAGCTATCTGGTTCTGGCAGACAGAGATGCCCAACCCTCCAGCTTGGAGGCAAATAGAGCAATTCCATGCAGCGGATGTGCCACTGGCTGGTATCCCCTTTATTAAATCCTATTATACTTTGAAGGATGGCACAGCTAATCCATTTATCAACCATACGTCAAAATTATGGTCAATTATACAATTACGTACCCGTAGTGTGAAACTACTGCATAGTAACACCCCCTTTCATAATAACCCAACACTCCCACCTGTACTAAGAGATGGTCTCACTAAGAGATGGCACAGCATGGGGATTAAAACATTTGGCGACCTCTATGATAATAATATACTCAAATCCTTTGTACAATTAAAAGAATCCTTCAATCTTCCTGCTGCTCATTTCTTTAAATATCTGCAGGTCAGGCACTTTATTTGCTCTCAACAGGGTGGGCATCCAACCCCTCTAGAATCTCCTGTAACTGATAACATTCTGAAGGGCATTCAACACTCTAAGGGCATGGTGTCCGTGATATACAGCAGAATACTAGATCTCCTGACAAATAAAACTCTGAAATCTAGGGCTAAATGGGAGCAAGATCTTGGTTTCACCTTTAAAGACTGTGATTGGGAAGCGCTGTGTAGCTCAGCTCAGAAGTTTTCGTATAATAGCCGCCATAGGCTTCTACAGATTAATCTCATTCATAGAATTTATTTCACACCAGAGAGACTCCATAAAATGTACGATACTATTTCTGAACTTTGTCCTAGGTGTAAGGTCGCAACAGGAAGTCTTATTCATATGTTCTGGGACTGTGTCAATTTGAAACAATTTTGGGATCATATTCTGGATGCACTCAAGGGCATCACAGGGATTGAGATTCCTCACTCACCAAGATTGATTTTGCTAGGGGATTTATCTGTTTTACCTGCTAACAGGGTACGGAAAACACGTTTTATTAGGCTATCCCTAATTGCTGGAAATAAATGTATTGCCATACTGTGGAAAAGTGAAAACCCACCCACTGTCTCAATGTGGCTTAAGGAAGTTGCATCATACATGGCCTCTGAAAAAATTATGTTCAATGTGAAAAAGAAACCCCATCTTTTTGAAAAAAGCTGGAGTGACTTTAAAACATATCTGGATAACTTCTCACAGTTAACTAGTTGAGTACTGTCAATGGTGTAGTGGTAGTTGATGGCTGCTGTTGGTTGTTATCACACCTGTAAGTCCAAGCCAATATCATGACCTTTGTTGAATGTAATTTACTGTGCTTTGTACTTTCTTTATATTTTTTATGGTTTGAATTTATTTTTCTATTATTTACTTAAGTACTGTATTTATCTATAATCTACTTTATTATTACTGTTATTATTTTATTTATTTTTCATTATTTTTATTATTAGGGATTAAGGCAAGAGTTGGCCCATGGGCCTGATTTGGGAGGGGGGTGGGTTTGGGTGGCATTTGAAGTTATACTGCTGTTACTGATGCTGTAAACTGTATGGAAAAAATGTTAATAAATAAATTGTTAAAAAAAAAAAGAGTCAGCTACCAAGGCAAGTTTTTTGGTTTCATACGAAATAGCAAAGGCTAGCAAGCCTTTATCTGAAGGCGAGTTTGTGAAAGAATGCATGGTACAGACAGCAGGTATCTTGTGCCCGGAGAACAAAAGCAAATTTGAAAATGTCAGTTTATCACGCAGGACTGTGACTCGCCGTGTGGAACTGATTGATGAAAATATAGTCAGCCAATTAAACAAAAAGTCTGATTCCTTTGAGTTATATTCATTAGCACTGGATGAAAGTACGGACGTAAAAGACACTGCTCAGCTCCTCATTTTTATCCGAGGCATTGACGACAGTTTTACAATAACAGAGGAGTTTTTGACCATGGAGTCAATGAAAGGAACAACGCGGGGAGAGGACTTGTATAACCAGGTGTCTGTTGTCATCGAAAGAATGAAGCTTCCTTGGAGTAAACTTGTCAATGTCACAACGGATGGATCGCCAAATTTAACTGGCAAAAATGTTGGGCTGCTGAGAAGAATCGCGGATAAAGTGAAAGAGGAAAACCCTGACCAGGATCTTATTTTCCTTCACTGCATCATCCATCAGGAATCCCTGTGCAAGTCTGTATTGCAGCTTAATCATGTCGTGAATCCAGTCGTAAAACTCGTGAACTTTATACGAGCAAGGGGACTTCAGCACCGTCAGTTTATCGCGTTCCTGGAGGAAACTGATGCGGATCATCAGGACTTGCTGTACCACTCTCGCGTCCGCTGGCTAAGTTTGGGGAAAGTGTTACGAGTGTGGGAGCTGAAAGATGACATCATTGCATTTTTGGAGTTGATGGGGAAATCTGACGAGTTCCCTGAGCTAAGCGACAAGAACTGGCTTAGTGACTTTGCGTTTGCTGTGGACATATTGTCACACATGAATGAGCTGAATGTGAAACTACAGGGGAAAGATCTGTTTGTTCACGACATGTACAAACATGTGAAAGCCTTCATCTCCAAGCTCACTTTGTTCTCCAGACAAATTGCGAACAAAACATTCGCTCATTTCCCCACACTTGCCATGCAGGAAGAGGCACCGCGAAACGCAAAAAAATACTGCAAATCACTTGAGGACCTGCATGGAGAATTCAGCCGTAGGTTCTCTGATTTCGAAAAAATTGAACCGTCACTTCAGTTGGTGTCCTGTCCCCTGTCACAAGACCCTGACACAGCACCAGAGGAGCTGCAGTTGGAACTGATAGATCTTCAGTCTGACGCCGTCCTAAAGGAGAAGTTCAACTCTGTTAAACTGAATGACTTTTATGCTTCACTTAACAAAGCCACATTTCCAAACCTCCGGAATGCTGCCCAGAAGATGCTGACTTTGTTTGGCTCGACTTATGTATGTGAGCAGACATTCAGCGTCATGAACGCCAACAAATCCCGTCACAGATCAAGGTTAACGGATCAGCACCTCAGCTCTATCCTGAGAATTGCCACAACCAAAATAACTCCAGACTTGGATGCACTGGCAAAACTGGGAGATCAACAACACTGTTCCCACTGAAACTGAAAGAGATGATGTGCTGCTGCAGCGAGGTAGGAGCCAAATCTCCTACACACAGCCTGCGTGGCTGTTAATGTAAATAATAAAGATGAGGTAAAAACATTTATTTTTTTAAATTATTATTATTTATTATTTGCAATTTTGGTTTGGGCGCAGTGAGGTAACATTTTTATTATTATTATTATTATTTATTATTTACAATTTTTGTTTGGGCGCAGGCCTCAGATGTTTGATCAGTCACGTTACGACATGTTTTTGCATTGTTCATGTTCTTGCAAATAAAAAATGTTACCTGTTAAAGGCCAAATCCTTTCGTGTGATGATTTTTACACGTCATTTATATTAGTTCACACAAACACTCCATCCATCTGTTCCTGGCCCGGCCCCTCTGTCAAATTTTAGAACCCAATGTGGCCCCAGAGTCAAAAAGTTTGCCCACCCCTGCTTTAAACCATTTATATGCAGTGAAAGCAGCATTCAAAATGGAAGGCCAGTCTGAAAAAACATATCTTAGACTTAAAAATCCTAGAGAGTCCTTAACAGCATAATCATGACTTTGACCTTCCAGTAATATAATTTACTGATCACAACCCCTTGTGTTATGGAGCCACTTGTAGTCAGTGTATATTGCACAAGGCTTTTTTCCCAACTTAAGGATACCAGTAGGACTGGGACAAGCAGTAAATAACCTACACAACAGCCACTCAGTATAGAAAATTCAGCTAAAATCTCATGGAACCTCAGAAAAACCACCCAGTAATATATCAGGAAAACCTCGAAAAAAGATTTAAATTGAATGAAAACGCTGCCAAAATGCTACAAAATGCTGGTACTGGGGTAAAAATGATTCTTTATTCTTTTCTTCACAGAACCAGCACGGAAACATAGACGGAATTGGGAAGAAGGAGAAGTTAATGCTGTTGAAAAACACCTCATGAAGTTCATCAAAACTTTCACGCTTCCTGCCAAACGGGACTGCATGCTTTGTCTGCAATTTGAAACACTGGCTCTAAAGGCGCGAACATGGACAGATGTCAAAAATTATGTCAGAAACCGAATCACTGCCCAGAAGAGACAGACAAGCATATAGGAAATACTTTTCTGGGGTATTGATTAGCTCAGTCTGTCTAAAACCTGGACGTAGTCTCCGTAACATCTCCAAAGACTGTCTAATACCTGAATGTAGTCTCTATGATGTCCCTGCAGACTGTCTAAAACCTGAACATAGTCTCAGGTATTAGTCTGTGGAGACGTCACAGAGACTACGTCCAGGTTTTAGAGAGTCTGCGGGGACATCATAGAGACTACGTTCAGTTATTAGTCTGTGGAGACGTTATGGAGACTACGTTCAGGTTTTAGACAGTCTGTGGGGACATCATAGAGACTACGTTCAGGTATTAGTCTGTGGAGACGTAATGGAGACTACGTTCAGGTTTTAGACAGTCTGTGGGGACATCACAGAGACTACGTTCAGGTATTAGACAGTCTGCGGGGACATCATAGAGACTACGTTCAGGTATTAGTCTGTGGAGACGTTATGGAGACTACGGTCAGGTTTTAGACAGACTGTGGGGACGTCACAGACACTACGTCCAGGTTTTAGACAGTGGGGACGTCGGTGGGGATGTCACGGATGTGGACTCCTCATTTTGTGTCAGAGTTTCTGCAATAAATGTTTGTTTTGTACCTGTGTGTGGGTCTCCTCCATAGACCCCAAAGATGACTTCTGTCAGATTTTGTGTATAGCCCAAGTCCCCTAAGGTTGCTTAAATAATAATTGTCCCCAAAGTCAGGGTTAAAAATCATACTGGAAAAAACAAGCTCTAATCAAAAATATCAAGTGGTTTTGGTAGTAAGGGCATTCCCCCACATCTGAGAATGTCGTCAGCTCCTCTCTAAACCATTCAGAAAGGGGTGTCCCCGAAAGTGGGGTGTTATGTCATGCGACCCCAAAGGTGGCCTAAGTGCGTATGTGTGTGTGTGTGTGTGTGTGTATGCTCACTCCGGTGAAGAGGGGTCCAACTGGGGCAGGTGACACTTGTGGTGGAAGGAGTGTCGACAGTTGTCACACATCACCAGGTTACCCTCACTCCGACACACATAGCACTCATCATCGTTCTGTCCATCCTGCACATGCACACACACCGAGCACACACACCGAACGCACACACACGGAGAAGTGTCGTTTTAGGTGACACTTCTGATCACAAATGATCCGATGTGTTTAATAAAGTTTCATGGTCTAATATACATAAATGTTGAACAGCTGAACCAAAGTGAAAAGAAAAGCGTTGGTACAGTACTCGAGTAAAAGTAAATGTATAAACATACCAACCATTTGAATAAAGTAAAACTTTTGAAAAATGTGAAAGTGGTGGTATCCTCTTGGCTCTTTGCTGCTGTAACTCTGCGAATGTCCCCACTGTGGGACTAATAAAGGATTATCTTATTTTATCTGATGGCTAAACTAAAGTGACATAGTACGACTATGTCTAGTCATACATTTAGCATTAGTTTGATAATAAAGTAGTATAAGTAGTATAGTAGTAGTAGTAATTTAAGTAGCATTTAAATTACCAGAAGTAGAATAATATTGGTATGATGTAGTTTAGAGTATTAGTACTATTACGTTTTCAAGTACATTTAGCTTCTGCCGAGGCAGACAACCAGCCTTGTATGAAGAACCTAGCCTCAAACTATAGACTTGTTATAAAAAAACTACAACGCAGACTTCTATATATATATTGGCCATGGGCACGCTCAAAAGGAGACAAGTATGTGTCTTTCCCCTTTAGTACGTGCGCTTATTCTTGATTTAAAAAAACGGTATAAAAGACGATTAATAAATCATTTTAGTAGCAGTAGAATTGGAGAAGTCTCAAAGAATTGGAGGACGGCCTTGTCCTCCCATTGACTTCCATTATATTTTAAATATTGTGCGCTGCCTGCAGCACTCACCTTACTAAATGAATAATTAAACCTGGCCACCTTTCCAGCTGTTTAGGATTCCTCATAAAAAAAAAACGAAATATGTGAATAAATAAACATTGCTATTGCCAATTGATTCAGTGTACTAGTATTTAGGGGTCTTTTCTTTCCCCAATCAAACATGTTGCGACTATCTCCAACAGACAGAGGCACTCACCTTGTCTTGAGGGTCTGTTTGGCACAGGGAACAATCACACTGCTCAGAGTGTAAGCTCAACGTCTTATTCTGGAAGGATCAAGAAAACACTCAGATATATGAAAAGGGTATGAATGATACTGATATGAAATCACACCTTAACCCACAACTATGCCATATTTTATATATTATGCTGCACACAAACACACACACACACACACACACACACACACACACACACACACACACACACACACACACACGGGGCAGGGAAAAATCTATATAAGAACAACTACATACAAAGTTTAGTGGGATGTATTCTACATTAAGGAACAACCACTGGACAGAGTTCAGAGCAGCTTTAAGAATTGCTTAGTATTTTTTGTATTGTTTTTTTTCTTCATTTTATAATATTATCTTTTTACGTGAACTTAGGGTAGTAAACGGTACTGCATAGCATTAGTTAGTGCATTGCAACTAACCAAAATATAACTTGTTGTAGTACTATA
>JAOPJL010034357.1:0-11489 GCA_027123545.1 Trisopterus esmarkii | reverse complement strand
CCCCCCCCCCCCCCCCCCCCCCCCCCCCCCCCCCCCCCCCCCCCCCCCCCCCCCCCCCCCCCCCCCCCCCGAGAGGACGACGGGAGGAGGCCTGATGGACCTGCAGCTCTATAGATGTATCTAGGACATGTGTAGGCGGGGAGCCCTCACTCGCTGAGAATGAAAAAGGCAATGTGTGCCTTAATCCAAGCCCTCCCCTCGCTCTCCCTCACTCTCTTTCTGTCCCTCCTCTCTCGCTCATCTAGTTTCGCTATTTCACTCATTCTTTCAATCGTTCTTCTCAGTCTTTGTCTCTCTCCAGCTCCCTTTCTCACGCTGCCCGTCACTGTCTCTCGTCCCTGTATTGCTCTCTCTCTCTCTCGCTTCCTCTCTCTTTTTCTCTCTTTCTCTACTTCCATACCAAAGAGCTGATGCGACTTTTGAGGCCTTAAGCCAATGAGCCATGATTGTGTGTATGTGTGTGTCCGTGTGCGTGTGTCCGTGTGCGTGTGTCCGCGTGTGAGTGTGTGTTACTGTGTTATACATCAAAACACAACCCCTGGATCCTTCCCAAACACACAAATACAGCCACAGACACACCAGCACATACACACTGTGTACATCCAGCTCCTCTGGGGCCGTGCAGCGGTCATGTGACATAACAGCCATGTTCCAGACGTCTAGCACAACAGAATAAAACAACATGCGCACCCATTTAGATGAGGACGACCACAACAACAACAACAACACAACACCACCGCGACGTGTACACGCAGCGTGTGTCTCAGACAACCACTTCTGAGAACAACGACCGCAAAGAGCTGACATAGCAATGAAAAGACTGTCACATTATTAATATGAGAAAGAGACTATGGGAGAGGGAAAGAGAGACTATGGGAGAGAGAGAGAGAGAGAGAGAGAGAGAAGAGAGAGAGAGAGAGAGAGAGAGAGAGAGAGAGAGATAGTACGAGAGATAGAGTGAGGTAGTGGGAGGGAGAGAGAACAAAAGAGAGAGAGAGCGAAGGAGACAGGAGAGAAGAAAAAAGATTAGGACCTTTGACAACAAAACAGTCAACGTCTGTAGAGCCTGACCCTCTATGTGGGCCTCTTCTTCCTCTCTGGTGAGGGTCGGCCGTGTCTACAGAAGACCACCAGTAGCCCCGTCCATGTCTGTGTGCTCCTCTGTGGCTCTGAGGTCCGGGGCCAGCGGCGGAAGCGGCTCCTGATGACAAATCACCACAGCAAGCACGTGTCCGCCCTGTGTTTATTGGTTTCAGATAAAAAGGCGATATTTGGGGTTTGTTTATTTCCTGTTGTGTGGGACGAACGTTGCAGTGTGAGAGTTTGTGTTTGTGTGTGTTTGTATGTATGTGTGTGTTTGTATGTATGTATGTTGTGTGTGTGTATGTGTGTTTTTGTGTATTTGTGTATGTGTGTGTTTGTATGTATGTTTGTGTGCGTTCAAGCGTGTGTTTGTGTGTATTTGTGTATGTGTGTGTGTGTGTGTGTGCTTATGTGGTGTCTGCGTGTATATGTGTGCATGTGTGTGTGTCTTTGTGTGCCTGAACACACTCGCACCGACTCACACTCACACTCACCACGTGTGAGTCGTTAATAATATACAACGGCAATACCGTAGTGAGTGACCCACAGCAGAGCCATTAATCAAACAACACAACTAGCATATGATCATAATAAATACGCTCAAGACGAATGTCCCTCGCCCACGCTGACACCCCCGGGCTTCCGGAGAGAGCGCAAGGAATGGGTTCCGAAAGGACGAATAGGGAGCAGATAGCATCAAAAATAGCTATTTGTGGGAGGACAGATATATTCTGTTGCCCTGCTGGAATCTCCATTCGGAAGAGGCGTCCCAGTGGGGCGGCAGCGCTGTCTGTGTACGCGGCGACCGTAGGGACGGGGTTTATATACAGAGCTGTTACGCAGCGTGCGTCCCTATATAACCCACTTCATAAACTCCTCTGCTTTCAAGACGGGCATAACTCATAGTCCACCCCGCTTAATGCTTCTCCGGGGTTTAGAGCCGGGGGAGCGCAGTCCTAGTGGAAATACGAGCTGTAATCTTTATTAATTCAGGAATGGTCAATTCTAATTTGCTATTTGGTTCACGTTCGTTGATGTGGTTCAAATGAATGCTTATTTTAGCACCAACTAATAGGCCAATCAGGTAGGTCTACGTTAGAGAAACCAATGAATGACAATAAATGGCTTCATACTCCATGAATAAAATTAACAGAAAAACTGGTTGACATCCTAAATGGCTTCTTTGAAAATAGGCCTACAGTTCCCAATGAAGGACAGAGGAAATGTACTACTTTTATGCTACAAATGTATCAAATATGAAAATATGTTCATATTGTGTTTTCAAAATACACGGTACATTTAAACATTCTTAAGCACAAAGGGAAAAATATATATTTTTGACCCTCTCGTGAGGTAAACCAGGTTAATATGAAACAGGTGGACGATGGGTTGAGACCTTAAGCTGAGACCTAAGAAGGCTGAAAGTCAAGGCAACAACACAGACAGTTTATTGCTGAGCCTCAGTCGTTAACGGACACTTCTACAACAGTTCAGCCCCTTGGGATAATGTGACCCATCCATTTTGTCTTCACGGCCTCAGAGACTTCAGTAGAGCGATGCAGCCGCCATGAGGGTAGGCTACCTCTCGAAGTTTAACAAATCCTCTACCGACCCCCAGCGGCGATATTATGTGCCTACAGCTATGAAGCCAAATAATGTCTTTAGTATGTCAGAACTAGTAGGCTGAGTAGAAAAAGAACATCGACACGCCCCCACACTGTTCACAATGGAATATTACAATGGATCCTTTATAGCAAATTGACGACCGCCTCATCAGATGAATAACTGACTGGGCGGGGTCGCTGTCTATGGCCTATGCCCAAATACACATATAATGCAAAGTGTAATGCTCACTGTTATAACAAATCTCCCTGACTCCTTATACCCGTTCTCAATACCCAGTCTGTCAGTCCCTTTAGTAACACTCGTACCAAACCAAACTCACGCCCACGCTCCTGGAAGGCTTTACGCACCTAAATACCGGAATTTGTCTCACGTCTACATTACTTGTAGATGTGAGACATATTGTATTATTTATCTGAAATAGATTAAATCTATAGAGCATGATGTTTCGAAAGGCGGCTACATAAATATTAAGCTCCTGCAGGTCAGTTATTTTTTTATTATTATTTTCCTTTTAGGGAGGTGAATGAGTCGGCGTTCCCTCGCCACGGCTGCAACGCCTCTCATTCGCGAAGAGCGGTTGCCTAGCAACTGTGTGCGGGCGGGACCAGCGTAGTGAAGGGCGTGGCCACGGCCTGATTCGCCACACAAGGCAGACCGAGAACCAGGAACACAATTACAGCGGCGGGGCTTGGAAACCGGTGGAGTTGTAAAGGACGCGGTTGTACGCCCCCCAGCAAGGAGCAGACTGAAGGTGGATTATACGATTACACTTGGAGCGAAATACTCTGATAAAATCACAGTTGCAGGGGAACATGTCTAACTCCAACTGGAAGCCGTTTGTTTTCGGCGGTCTAGCCTCTGTCACGGCAGAATGCGGTAAGTTGTCGACTATCTCGTACAGTAGCTAGTGGGCCCGCCGGCCGGCGTGGATTATTCCACTGCTTGCTAATTGCACATGACCCTTTGGTTAACGCACGGTTCACCTCGTGTTGCAGGGACTTTCCCAATCGATTTGACCAAGACGCGGCTACAAGTTCAGGGTCAAGTTGGCGACAGTAAATATCGCGAAATTCGCTACAGAGGAATGCTCCATGCAATGGTCAAAATTTGCAGAGAGGAGGGAGTCAGGACGCTGTATTCGGGGTGAGTTTTTTTGTAATTTTATTTCTGTAATCCTATGAGTATTCGTTACTGTGCAGAATAAAGATGATCTATGGTCCCCTTTCTCTATCTGCAGCCTAGCCCCAGCGATGCTGCGCCAGGCATCATATGGAACAATAAAGATTGGCACCTACCAGAGCTTCAAGCGTCTTCTCGTGGACAACCCGGAGGGTAAGAACACAGCCCACTCCACACCGTTCAGAGACATGCATGAAGTCAGTATTCAGTATCCACTTATTGAATGTAGCCATGTTATTGGTGACCTAGATTCTCTAGACAGTCGTGGTCTCAGGGGAGAGGATGGTTGACCTAATTACACCAGTTAAGTTAATATTTGAAAAAATTAGCTTCTGTGTATTCAGCCCCATAGCAAAGTCGCAGCTTTAAGTGGTGGCAGTGCATCATCAAACAGCCCAATGCATGCAGTGGAAGTGTACATATGTATTCTGCATGAAAACGTATATTAGAGGTGCATACATCCAACGTTTGACCGTAAATTTATATTTTCAATTTCAAACCAACAACGGACAACAAACAGTCCAAACGTTGCATTTGCCAGTAAGGCACTAGACATCATTGAGATGATGAGTTTCCTTTTTTGTTTCAGACGAGACGTTGCTGATTAACGTGGGCTGTGGCGTTATGTCTGGGGTCATCTCCTCGTCCATCGCCAACCCAACCGATGTGCTGAAGGTACACTCACTCACTCACTCACTCACTCACTCACTGAAAGAATGATTTTTTGTACATTACTTCTGCAGGTACACACCCACACAGGGAGATTGACATAAAGATAACTATCCTGAAGGAAGTGTATGATTTTCAGTGTGTCATGTGCGTTCGCAAGTCACAAGACTGGTTACCAGGATCGGTGCAATGAAACCAAACACCAAGCTGCAGTTGTTAAAGCAGCAGCCGATAGCAGTAAACCTAACATGTGCAGGGAATTAGTGTTAAACCTATAACATGGGAAATAAGTATTATTAAAATGTATTGTACAGGTAAAACACTGTAGCTTAACTTAGTAGTCAAACATGCACTGTGAAGTGACTTCAAAGAGTCTACAGCTGTTGTTTTTGGTCAGGAGTTCTGTTTTTGCAGGAAGGAGGGGTAGGGGGGATGGGAGAGGGACTGTTACTGTGTGTTTGCCTCCAAGACATGTGGTTTTTCTGGTTGGATTGCAAGGCCAAGTGGGCAGAAGGTTAATGCAATGCCCAACAAGGCACAACAGACTTTATTTATAGGCCATGTTCTAGCAAACCCCACACAGTGTTCTGTAAGAGATCTGCACACAGGATCCCAAGGTCTGGATATTGGCATTGGGGGGGGGGGGGTGTGTGTGTGTGTGCTCTTTTGCATGCTATTTTGCCTCTTGACCTTTCTCCCCTTTCCATCCCTAGCCAATGACGTGTATGTGAGCCCTCTAAAGGTGTTTGTGTTTGTCATATATACATGCAATCTCCTGTTGCCTCCAACCTTTCGTGTGTGTGTGTCCCTCAGATCCGCATGCAAGCTCAGGGCAGCGTTATCCAGGGCAGCATGATGGGAAACTTCATCAACATTTACCAGCAGGAGGGAACAAGAGGACTGTGGAAGGTACCTCCCACCTTTAATCTTCCCAGCCATTCCCATAACTTCTCCACCAATCACGTGTGAGCGGCTCGGTAAAGCCGCCTTGTGTTTGTCTGCCCATCAGGGCGTGTCCCTCACGGCGCAGAGGGCGGCCATCGTGGTCGGGGTGGAGCTGCCCGTCTATGACCTCACCAAGAAGCACCTCATCCTATCGGGTCACATGGGGGACACCGTCTACACACACTTCCTGTAAGTGACTTATTTTCATGTCACATGAGTTATTTTCTTTATTATTTACACAAAATATGATCATAAAGGCATCCCCCCCCCCCCCTTATAGTCGACTAGCCATTACTCGATCAGAAGAGGCTTAGTCGACCAAGTTGTCATTAGTCGCTTAGTTGAGCAAAAAGTAAAATAATACAAATAAAACACTTCAAAACCGATTACATCAGTGGTCACAAAGAGCCCTGATTTAACTTGTAGCTGAATCTTGTCAGATAAAAATTGGTGTGACTATGAGGGTGAAGGTTATTCCACACCGCCATAAATTGCTCACCTGATGGAGCTCCATACTTTCAGACGCACCGGACACAAAAACAATCAAATTTTTTTCCCACTTATTTGTTTTGACAGCCATAAAGCTCTAACACAATTGCTTGCTTTTAATACATTTGTGAGTATTTTCTTTGTGGCCCGCAAAGTGTGTGCTCGTAAAAACAACTTCTTTGGCTCTTTGTCCCAGTTTTGTATGTAGCACAATGATTAACTGTCTTTTGAAACCCTCTCTCTGACCTGGAACTCAAACATTTTCTGACGCCCTCAAATATATTGAAAAAAAAAACGACGTTACCAGTGTGAATATTAGTGGACTATTTGATTGAACTGGCGACTAAGAATCCATTAAGAAAGTATTCAGCCAGTGGCATGAATATAAGTATATATTATAAACGTCTAATAGAACATTGATACACTTTTGAAAGGTTAATTGGTTGGTGTTGGCATGGGGTGAATATGACTTGTGTCGTTCAAAATGCTTAGGAAGTTAGCGTGCAGCAATGACATGACCTCTGTGCATGATTTAACATGCTAGGAGAAAGGAATGTACAAAAAACTGAGCCTGCATGTGTTTCTAATTATAGTTCAACCTGACTTTGCTTTAACTGTGTTTCGGATGTCATCACGGTTCAAATCTCAGAGCTATGGGACATGGGAGTTATGTCCTGACATATGGAATGACAGTCAATTAAGTGCAGGAGGTCAGTAAGACAATTAAAGGATTAATTACCGTTTTCAAACCTTGCCTGCAACCAGTCTGAATAGGTTTAACTGTATAGGCTACGGTCCAAAAGGTTCATATCAAACCTATTGCAAGAATGTATGAAAGTGGAGCAACTGTCTCCACTTTCACTCACACCTTCACTCAGAAACAACATTAGAAGAGAGGGAGAGGGAGCAAGATACTTTTTTTTGCTGCCAGCAGCTCAAATTTCTGCTTGACCATTGCGGCCTTGGGCTTTTCAAGGCTACATCAGAGTACGTATCAGAGATCAGGACACATAATTAGCGCTCATCGCGTTGTAATAGAACTGTTTATTACTCTTTGAATTCCTAATAATGGTTCTACGGTTGCTTCGTTAACTTGATTTAGATGAGACATGCATATGAAGATGGCCAAAGACACTGGAAAAACACTGCAGACCAAATCAATACACTGGCGCCATCGTCTCTGTTGAAACACTCTTTGGGGAGCGCTGAAAAACAGAGGCGCTGGGTAATTGCCTTGACTTAAACCAGGCTTTCCTCGCTCTGCTGCCCCCAGGTCCAGCTTTGTGTGCGGTTTGGCCGGGGCCTTGACTTCGAACCCGGTGGACGTGGTCCGGACCCGCATGATGAACCAGCGGGGAGGAACCAGGGCATACCAGGGCACCCTGGACTGTCTGCTGCAGGTAGGTCTATAGGGACCCCTGAACGCAGAACCAGCCATGCATGACATGTGGTCGGCCACCACACATCAAGGAAAACCCTGGTCACTTGCCATTGGCTAAAATGTATTGTTTGTTTACTTTGGCAACATTTTATTCATCGTTAGTTGTCATGGACGATTACACCGTAATCATAATGCTTGTTAGAATGCCAACACGCTAGCATGGGTCTGAAAGAAAAAACGGTTAAAAGCTTTTTGTATATTTCTGTCTGCACATTTTGAGCAGTCCAGTTTGAGGTGACTTCCACTGTGATTGATGGAGGTTGTCTCTCTCTCGCTAGACGTGGCGTTCGGAGGGTTTCATGGCTCTTTACAAAGGGTTCTTCCCCAACTGGCTGCGCCTGGGTCCGTGGAATATCATTGTATCCTTCTTTTTACCATGTCATGAACGCATGTCACGCTGCATGTCCACACGGTGGACAGTCTGTTTCAGTCTGTTGTTGTTTACATTCTGGGGAGGTTGATGTGGTTGAGATTCCCTTTTGAACCTTTTCACTTTGGCATGTTGAGCGACACTCGTTTTGTTAGAGGAGGGTCTAGGAAATGCTAGCCAACCTGTTATGTAATGCTGTGAACCCCTAGACTTCTCTTTCCTCATTACCTCGCTGATCCTTGGCAAGAACAAAACACAACAGGGGCCCAAGACGGGATGAAGGAAAAGATGCAGGGTTAGAGGGTGGACAGAACCTGAGAGTTTGGAGGGCCAAGGTGTAAAGCCGTTTTTAATAAGGTTCCGAGTTTGACAAAAGCTATGAGGAAATGAAACCCGAGAGTGAATCAGAAACGATGCCCGCACACATATTGGACGGGCCTGAAATAGGACAGCAGTTTGTTGCCTAGTAAGGCCAGGGTGGTATATCCCCTTAAGGGCACAGGAAGCATTCAGAACAGGATAGACCATGTTACATCCCATTCCTCTTGTCAGGTAAACCTGTGTTAGCCTTGACTCCACATGTTCAGTTCTTCCTCACCTACGAGCAGCTGAAGAAGATTGACGTTTGACGATGAAGGCTGAAACGGGGAGAAGAAGTGAATGACAAGCGAGACAGAGAGAAACCGTGGGGACCTTGGCAGGAAAGTCCCAGCGCAGGAAAGCCTGGATGGATCCAGCATGGAGCCACTGAATATAGAGAGGGGGGGGGGTGGAAGAGATGGGAAGATTGATGTGCCATCCAACGTATATAAGGCTTCATACGTCTTGGATGTTGACTGCGCTTGTACTTGTCAGTCACACGCTCGCACATACATGCAGTATCTCCCAGCCCAACCTCCCATCCGCCGTGTTACGCTCCTGGCGTACCTCGATGATCCGGCACTCCCACCCACTTAAGCCCCAGCGACCCCCCCCCTTGAGTGGCACCCCAGCACTCACTAAGTGCACCTACGGCACACCCCTGCCGATTTTGAGTGCCTTGGTGAACCGCATCACTTCCTGTTGATGTCCCTGCTTGAGCTGCAGAAGAACGGAGAGGCAGAAAGTCCGGGTGACCACGGGGTATCAGTGGTGAAATGCCACTTCCGCTGGAGGCCCCACACCAGACTCTAATCCAAAATGTGTACACTTCATACACTCAATTATTTTTGTCTCCCTAAATTGTTATACAGGGAAAATGGGGTGACGGTAACTTTTGTTGTTGTTGATTATTCCTCTGTAGAATATTATTTGCCCAATGTTAAAGATTGACCAAGAATGTATCGTCTCCTAGTTTGACTGTTATATAAATAGGTATATAAAGGGTTAATGGAGCGAACGACACGCTCACCAGAACCAAATGCGTCAGTCGTACTCTCTCATGTCACATGACATGAGTTCCCATGAAGGTCTCTTGAAGCCACGGAGTGATAGCTATCTGGGTACCCACGTCTCGTCTTAGTTCTTCCATAACGCATCGTAAACGGCATTACAGCCTCATGCTTTATGAGTTGGCTCATAGTTGACGCCAAACTTCTTTGCACACAGCGCAAAAATCTTTTGATTTATCATGTTGAATGGCATCCCAGCTGACCAAATAGTTACTTAAAAGGGAAATGTATAAATGTATTTATTGCTTTGTATATGCTTATATTTTGCACGCAATGAATATTCCAATGGTCATTCATGCCCAACTGTGGATATTTACGTGCGTTTGTTTAGGAATGATGTTACCAACTGCATTTGTTGTCGTTGTTTGATCGGTCTAATTTCGATGAACGTATTATGCTGATGTTACAACTGTCTAGTTCTGTCTGAGTTCTTATCATTGAGAGATCCACCGAATAAACTGTAACCATTGGCAGTCGCAGTTTCTTTTTTTGTCCATTGGAGGGCGCTGTGTAGCCATAATAACAAACGACAACCTGACCCAGTTGAAGTGAACCGTTATGTTGTTCCCCTTGCCAAGTTGCCCTCCCCTCCTCAACCTAAACCTACTCCTTACCAGACGGCGCAATTGAAGTACTACATATCTAGCACAGTCTTATTGTTTCACGAAAACACCCCATCTCTTTTTAAACACACGTTCACACAGCAACAGAAAACAATGTCGCTCATGAATAATTCATGGTTTCTGGGATGTAATTGTTGTGTCTCTTGAGGAGAACTCCTCACCGGAGCTGTGGTGAGGAGACGGCGGCAACCCGGGAGTGCTGTGTGGGGAAAAAAAGAAAAGAAAGAAGAATGCGATAAACTACATTTTGTGTGCGCGGGAGCACCGCCAGGGGACTTATTAGTTGTGAGAAGCGAGGTTGTTTTAATTCCCAATAAGCCTCGATGAATTGCCTTCGCGGGTAATTGTTGGCGTCGGGCTGAATTGCTAATCGGACCAGACCGACGTTAAAAACCCCATGCGTGGACTTAAGAAATACGGCTGAGGACACTGACCGTGTGTTACCTAGCTGGCCGACGTGCAGGGTTCATCTGGATTCAGGGCCCTGCTGCGTAGCGGTTGAAACTTGGAAGGAACTTGATTTAGCCACACATCAGCGTCTGCTCTTAATGAGGGCGCCGTCCCCATGCTCGTTCTTTGTGCTCTGACCAGGGTGCTAACTAGCGTAGCCTGGCACGGTTCCTTTGGCGCGCTTTCACTGGCAAAGGCGCCCCTTCTGTAGACAAGACCAGCATGGCCGCGAGGGATTCCACCATCCACAGCCATGGCGTATTAAGGGCATTATCGCTCGTCTGGCCCGGGGAGGTGCGCCTTGGTCCCCGCATTGTGTTTCGGGGGGCTCGGAGTGGTGTGTGTGTTGGAGGGGATAACGAATTTCGCTCGCCGTTCCAAACACGGACGTCTTTCTCTCTCTCTTTCTCTACTTTTTTATATTCTGCCTTTCAGCGATTCTGTTTACAGATGAAAGCGTAGGGATGAAGCGACACGAGGGGTGGGGGATTAACAGCTGTATATCTGCATGGGCCACTCAATGTGACAATGTGGCCTATCACACTGGGGTCAATGTTCGTCTGGCCCTTGAGCGGAACAATGGCCCCTCAGGGCACAGGATTCTAGTTGCTAAAAAAACTGTCATTGGTTTTCATGATGCGTTTGACTTGCGCCAGCCACATGAACAATGTAGCCTACGCTTTGTATCGGAACGGTTCATTTAAATAAGATGAACGGCCTCAAATAAAAATAAAAAATCATAACAGTGTAGCAGGCCTACATCCCAATCAGGAAAGGAAAATCCTGACCTTATGTGTTTGTATACGCCTAATTGCGTTTCAAGACGGTACTAGCATAGCAATAGGTCCACCTTCACGTGTGAGTACGACAGATATTATAAATTGATGATTTGACTTCGAGAAGCCGAAGCCGGAGCCCTGGCGGTGACGTGTGTTTGACAGGGAGAGTCCCTCCCGTGCGGGCTGTCAACCCTCTCATTTGATTAGAGGACGACAACTTAACGTGCGCCTTCAGTTCCTGGCGGTTACATCCGTAGACGCACGCTCACCAAACTCCCGCGCCACGATTCATCTGACAGTCAAACTTCTCATTCAAACAACAAACAAGCAAGCAACCCTCCTCTAAATCACAGCGCTGCCGACCTACATTTTTTTCCACACGCAGGAAGAAAGGGGGTGGGAGGG
>JAOPJL010034309.1:0-11564 GCA_027123545.1 Trisopterus esmarkii | reverse complement strand
ACACACACACACACACACACACACACACACACACACACACACACACACACACACACACACACATACACACACGCATATCTACCTGCACCTACTACTAGACTATACTAGACTGTAACTGTAATACATTTTTATACTAATAAAGTTGACTTGAATTTGATTTTTAACCACATGACCCCTGCCCAGTGGCGGAAGGTGGTTATTGGCCACTAGGCTACTATTTGTCTGAGGTCCCCTTTCTGATCACGAAAAGTAACTGAATTTAAACCAAAAAATGACTTAAAAATAAATAAATAATAGGGCCATGTGTAAAGGCGTTCTAGGAATAGTACATGGCCCACACTCACATGCTCAGGGCACACTTGCACAGTGTTCGAATTACATGGGTGCCGGAGGGAGCCAAGCTCCTATAAAGTGAGGACTGGCTCCCATAAAGGCAGCAAAGTACAAAATCTGAGGGGGTCTCTCATATCTGAAGGTGTCTGCCATATGTGGCATTGTAATTTAATCTTAGCAACGCTCATTATCCATCCCTGTGCGGTCTCTTACCATTAAATACGTTACATTAAAATATAGGCTACTATACGGGACGTACACCGACTCATTTCACGGATTCCTGTGAGACCAGGTTGCCTTAATTACATTTGTCACATATGTCAGGTGAAAACTAAATGTCAAGGAAAAGAGGTGGTGGTTGAAAAAAGTATTTAGATCGTTGCTTATAATGGTTTATTCGTTACCCAGTATCATTTCCTTAATTTAGAAGACAGACAACATTTTTTGAAAGTGCAAGCGAGTCAAGCTGACCTTGCCTGCTTTACCAACAGCCCAAAATAAAGAACAGCAGAGACAATATCCTTAATTCAACCATGCCGTTTCATTTGGCCTCAATTGGCTACGGATGCGAAATTTGAATTTGAATTGAACACGCAGGGATTTCTAAAGGTTCCTGTACAGTGGCGGAGACTAGCGTCAGGTGCTGATCATCACTACGGTAGAGCTAAGAAGGTTCTATGAGCCCTTAAGACCAACCTTACCAACAAATGACGTACGAAAGGAAAACACGCAAAGTGTTAAGGTAGAACTTAAAGAAGAGGTTACGAATATCTGTGCTTTTTGCAAAAGGCTGGTAAGGCTGTGCGCCAACTTTTTAATGAGATAGAGAGACCCCCTGAAAGATGAAAAGGTAATTCGATCCCTGCACGTGCACACACCCAGACACAAATCGAACCGCTGTGTAAAGAAACACAAAGACAATAAACACAGCACTACATAATAACAGCAATAATGCCACAGCAGCACAATCATAAATACATATTCTTACTCTTTAGAAGTTTTTCTGACAGAGAACTCCTTAATGAGGCTGGTAAAAGCCAATTCGCCCAGAATATCACTTTCAATGGACAGATCAGAGACAGGTGATTCAGTCTGTTTTGGGCGGTTGTGGATCTCAGTCTATCTTCAACTAGCGGCGATTATAGTCGTAGTGTGCTACATAGACAAATTGAAACACTTGAGCTTTTCACTTCAACATTTTGGCGCTATGCTGTCCAGCAGCCGTGACGTAGTAACAAAATTGACTGAGAACTGGTCACATACCCACACATCTACCCAATCAGCTGCTTACATTTTTTATATTTCTTGTTATTGGCCAATAGGGGGTCACTTTTTTTTTATTTTAAGAAAAAGTTAAAATAGTCTCGCCAATCCAGTGCCCCTTCAGACGTGGGCCCCTAGGCTGCAGCCTAGGGTAGCCTGTGCGTTAATCCACGTCTGCCCCCACCAGATCATGAGGAGCCATGGAAGAAGCCCACAGTTGCCATGGTAACGGTAGTAGTCATGGCGGTGCTCCTGTTTGCCGTCTTCTGGTCTGTTGGCCACTGCAAGGCAGAGGGCTGCCACGCCTACTTCCAGAAAGAGCCCCTCCCCTTCGCACTGGTAGGTCAAAGAAAGTGAAATAAATGTCCTTTTGAAAAGCAAAGGTTTAATGATTGTGTCAATAAGTGCCATCCCTCCATGTGGGCAGAGATAACAAGTCAACCAAAAAGAACGCTGTTGTCAGTAGGTTAAAAGTATGCTTTACTTCATGAAAACAGTTAGATGGAAACCAACTGATAACAATCAAGGAACTGATAAATCAGTAAAAACTAGAGAACTTATTTCAAACTTTTCAAATTTAGAAAACGATAGAAGATACATTTTCCTGTTTTGGTAATTTAGTGTGTGTAAGGAAATGATATTGCCAACACACTAACTAATTAATTCCCCAAAAACGCAATTTCAAAACCGGAAATATCACCAATCTCTCATGATCAAAATGGTGACTTTAGTGTAAACAAACATGGCGACGACAGGAGTCAGGAGGATCATGCTATGCTAGCTTCAGCAATCTTTTTTTTCTGACAATTTTACAAGCTGTTCCTCCATTTCGGAAGACCAGCCCTCTTCCGCCATGGCTTCTGGTAGGATTACTTGATGAATTGTTGGTAGCCTTAAGTACTTTAAGTCATACTCCCAATTGGCTATCGATTGCCTGCTTCCACGGCTTTCATTGGGGTTTCCCCCACACTTCAAGATATCAGATTGTAAATAATAATATCTTTAAAATTTGCCCCACACCACAGGATAATCTGGCAAAGTAAATCGGCCACCAAATTGGGCTTATTATCCTGATGTGTGTATCCTGTGCATGAAACATAGGTGAACAGGGCCCTGTTTCCCGATAACGATGGATCCACGTTCGTAAGATCATTCTTACAATGGATCTTTCGATGCATCGTAAATTTTTTTCCGAGCGTTTCCCGAAACCCCTCTTAACATGAACACGCGTACACTGCTCTTAAGAGTAGCCTACGTAAAGAATAGACTAACATGAATGCTTCAAATATTAAATCATAATTGATTAGTTCTAGGCCAACATATATCAGTCGTAATCCTGAATGCACCATGCGTACATTTTTTCACGGCATTTCCCTCCCTGAAATAATTCCATATTAGAAAAATTAAAAATGTGTCTGTGTGACAACTATCGGATTTATCTAAATGTGCTCATTTCTGAAACATGCTTTGCGCTGCAACGAGGGCAGGCTTTCTCTGATTCCGCATAAGGTTTCATTGATTGGCGCGCACTCTCTAGTCTAGAATCTTTGATGTAAACTTAAAAAATGCAACGTTCCATGCATTCATTATCATTCAGGGACTACAGATGAAAAATATTTTTTTAACTAAATCTGGTGCATTTATATGTCCGATGTAATGGCCATGTTGATTAATGCACACTGTCCCTTTTAAATAAAATAATTTATTAATTAAAACGCAGAGGCATTGATACGGCTATTGCTGACCCGATTGGGAGAGCTTTAGATCACGATGAGGACATTGCGCCAGCTGGACATTCAGTGGTATAAAACACATCCAATACCACTGAATGTCCAGCTGGTGACTCCACTGAGGCTATAGTAACGATGCTCTTAGCGCTCTACGAGTACCCCTGGAGCCCTCGTTGGCTATGAGGGTTTTAATGACGTTCGTTACGCAACGATGCTTTCGGGAAACGGTGTGAAACTCAACGATGCTCGTACGATGAACTTTACGAACCACTTAGGCTAACAATGCTTTTGGGAAAATGGGGCACTGAATCACTAATTAATACAAAAACATCACAAATGACACAAAGGAGAAGAGGGTAGTGATGCTCTTGTGGCAGGATAACAGGTAATCCTCAAAATACGACCAATCCCCCTAATGTCCAGTTTCCCTCAAAGTTCATTACAGAAATGAGACACACTCTGAGAAGTGCTTAAGTGGTGTTTAATTGCAATTTAGTGTAAAAACAAAGTTACAGTAAAGTGTTGAATGTATTGGCAGAAATACATTGGATAGAGATGCCAGAGAACCTGATTCAAAAGACTATCTGATTATACATGGCGGTGAGAAAATCGATTCATTGGCCGAAGCATGACATGCCCGGTACGATAGGTGGCGCTGTACCCATTTCAACTAATGGTAATAGAGCCACCGGTGGACCTCTATGTCACCAGCAACAACAAACTCAGGCAGCATTCGGGAAAGATGCTTTCAGTAGACAGCTGTCAGTTCACTTCGGGTGCATAAGACCAGTCTGAGAAATGACATGGACCTGAAGTGAACTGACAGCTGTCTACTGAAACATTTTTCGCCCACCAGAGGAGCCCCTCACGCTGGGAGTCCGGTTACGACAGCAATCCTTTTCTCCTCCACTACTACGAGTACCATCTCCTTCTTCTTCCGGCTCACGACCCCCAGAAAAGATCTCAAACATACGCAGAATGCAAAATCCAATTCCAATTAGATTGACCGTAAACATGCACACTTGCGACTATCAATCTAATAATCTAGGGGTCTTAAACCGACTATGAAACCCAATTAGAGAAACCCTTCGATTTAAGTTTGACTAAGATAACTAAGTTCCTTTTAGCTGAGGAGCGCTTCATGTTCGGAATCGGGATGTTGTTGCCCGGCTGGCTTCTCAGTCCTTGAGTCTTCACCGCTAAACACGTCAGTGAACGAACGGCGACTCACGAGTCAGCGACTAGTCGTGGGTGGATCTGGGAGTCGAGTCTCGGAATACGAACGATACGAACGAGACGAACTGAAACGGGGAATCAGGTCCGTTCGTTCATGTTAAAGAGTCGTTCGTTCGAACTGATTCGTTCGTGAACAAGCCATCACTAGTCTAAGTACAGGCCCATTTCCTGGTGCGACGTGCATGTTTGAGCTTCCAGCGGTCAGAAAAGAGGATGAGACTTTGGCAACTGAAAGATAAAATGAGTGGAACAACGGAGGGCGAAAAAACTAGCACGGCTGTTGCAAGTGAACCTGCATTATCCTTTGTAGATAAAGTCGTAGATAAAAAGGTTACACAACGTCCATTATATGGAAGTAATTTGGATATCTAAAAAGTGATGAAGCAAAATATAAGTTTGTAAACTGTGCCGTCGGTTGGTGCCAACACGAATGGGAAACAAAACTAATCTCAACTAATCTCAACATCTGAAAACATACCATCCCAGCGACCACACAGAAAGTGTGTGTGCGCAACAACAAGTTGTGCCCACCGTCCTACTGCTGCTGTTAGCAGCGCGAGCGGGGCTGTTCCAAAACAGCAGTCTATCGTCTTTTGCGGTAGTTGCACCGTATGAAAATCAGTCCACTTGTTGACCCTTGTTTACTTTTTATGTATTGGTTGTGCCGCTCTACAAGATTTAAGATGTTTGCTGAAGCCCTGCCAAAGGAGATTAATTTGATAGAACACTATTTTCAATAGGTTACAAGGCAAGATATCTCATATTGTTTTGTTAGGGGCAGATAAAACATGTTTATGGAGTTAAATGTTTACATTTAAATGTGATTCAATGTTCTCTTATCACAAATATGTGAATAAACAACATTGTATAGTAACTTATGAACACTCTGATTTCTTCAGATTTCAGCAGTATCAAATTATAGCTACTTTAACATATGACCTCCGTCTTTTCTCCACATTTGTGGAGCAGGAGGTTCGACCGTGAGGGTCATTCACACTTATTCACACTTGATGCCCGATAGGCGGCGATCGGTGTTGCTCAGTCATCAGTAGAATCTCCGGCTGCTTAAGGAGGGCGGGCTTGCAAGGGGTGGGTTCGGGTTTGTTTCGGTTTGACCGCAGACAGCACGCAGGCAAAATGAGCAGAACTCATCGCGATCATGCTAAATGTTGCTGCAGTGATGCATATATTCCGTTGCAATGCAATGCTCCAGTCTTTCATCGATCGATGCGGATGTTGTGGATGCAACGGTTGCATCCAAGGTGTAAGATAATAATAAAATTAATTTTCTATATACGCGTGCAGCTGTGAACTCATGTATTGTAAGATGTGTACTTTGAGGGTTACGATAAGACCGATCATTTAGCGTTCACCACGAATGACTGTGTGATTAAAATCACACACAACCAAAGGCAATATGGCTGATTATCGATTAGGGTGTGGGTGCCACTTAATGACATGCAAACGTAGACCGAATCATCATCAACACGCCCACTCAACTGGTGTGAAATGCCGACATCCTGCTGCTCATTCACATATAAGGTAATTAGAATTTCCTACGGAGAAAACACTACCTCGGGGGTAGTACTTTTTTCAGGAGGTCCAACGTCAAGATTTGTCATTCACATACGGTACATGCGTAGAATATAGGCCTACGGAGAATTGACATATACGTCTATGTGTGAAAGCAGCTTATATATTGTGAGTAATATCGATATCGATCAATACGGAAAAAATACAAAAAATCCTTCATCCCTTCTGCAATAGCCTAACTGAATAGACAAAATGAACAACACAGCTGTTACCTCAACACCCATGTCTTGTTTTTGTGTTTATTTGTGACTGGAGCCATGTCAAAGGAAAATTTCTATCTATCTATATATCTATCGCCCCCTGCTGGAGGTTTCATTAAAACTGAACCGAAGGGGAAGGCTGCAAAGGATAACTTGAAACGAATATTTCAGATTATACAATGGGAATTGATCAAATAAAAAGTTTTAAAGTCAACACAGATAATTGTAATCATCTTTAATTATATTTTAGGTAACAGAAAGGCGTCATGATGATACTTACTACTTTCAGTAAATATTGTTTTTAGAGCCTTTGTCCTCTAATACAGGGGTTCCAAACATTCATTTCATTTCGAGACCCAAAAGAGTAATATGTGTCTCCCCAGGACCCAAACTTAAAAATAATACATCATGAATTGCCATAAAATCTACATGTATAAACTAATAAAGAATTAAAAAAAAACATGAATTAGAAAAATAACCTAACAATTATTTTTCTCATCATTTATCTCATCATAAAAGTACATCACAGCCATAATCCAATGTGCTGATGCGTGTCTTAAGTTCCTCACCACCTCATTAAGAACTTGCACAATTAATTCGAGAATTAAGGACAAAGAAGCAGTAAGTCAATACACTCAGTGTTTCAGCTGGAGGGGGGAGTGTGGCCAAGCATATAAAATAAACAGAACAAACAAAATCACAATCAGGGTAATAATCAGGGTAAAACATTTCAACATCGCGATTGAGACTGAGCGAATGCAGTCACACTCAACGTGACCTCAGCCCGAGAGCAAAACATGACAAACACATGAAACACAACTTTTTTTTTTTCATTACATTTTTACCAACATGTTTAATATCTGTCAGTAATCAATTCTTATCAACAGCATCCTTGTTATTAAATCAGAGATAAAGCTTTAATATGTTAAGCACATGTTATTAAATGGACCCAGTCCCTTTCCGGTAGGTACTAACCACTGGACTATCCTGCCCCTACATCTAAAGCAGTTTGGCTCCGCAGGCAACCTGCCCCATGGTTACGGCCTTCTCCCTCATGTGCTGGAGTTTCTTGATGCGCTCCAGGTAGCCAGGCTTGGCCTCTGTCTTCTCCCCCTCTATCAGCAGGTCGATGTACTCAGGTGTTGAGAGTGGATTGGGCTTTAGAGCGATCTCCTTCAGGGTGTTGAGACACTCGGCTGAGCGCTCCATCAGCCTGACCACCTCCTCCTGTAGACAGTCGTACTCCAGCTCCATCTTTTTGATGATGTCTTCAACGGACATTGCTTCCATAGAGGCCTTCTCATACTTTTCTTTCAGTTCCTTGTAGGTTCGTTTCTCCGTCACCGGTTCATAGTCCCAGCGATACTTTTGGTTGAAATGCACTGACCAATGGCACTTTTTGTCACATTCTGTGCAGTGGCCATTTGATCCAATGGCAGCACATCCGCTCTTGTCAGCATCGTTTGGTATGGCGCAGGGATAGTGGCAGGTTATTTGACATTGCTGACAGTTGGTGATGTAATTCCCTGTTTTGGAAATGTCAAACTGAACAGGTTTCATGAAGTTGAAATCATACTCAAATTCCTCATTGGCTGTGATCGCTGCCTCGTGTGTTTGGAGAATTTGAGATTCTTGTTTAATTCTGTCAAGTTGAGCTAAGCCCAATTTCACCTTAATCTGGAGATTCTCAATAGAGTTCTCCAGCTCACCTCTCTTTTTGAGCACCTTCTTGGTTAAGGTCAAGCTCTTGGTCACAATGACATTCAGAGCAGAAAAGAATCTTTTCATGCTGTTGGTTCCCATGTCCCAAAACATTTTATCAAAGCCACCCCCGCCTTCTTCATCATCATCATTGTCTTCATCTTTGTTGTCCGCACCAGGTACCTTGTTGTCAGCAAACAAGGCAGAGTTATTGAATTTGAAGTGAATTGGTAAACCATCTTTCCTTTTAGGACAGGGGATCCCAGACTCATTGATTGCATTGAGAACCGGAGGGACTTGGCCATCTGCAAATGTCACCAAAATCCGGATGTTCTCTGCCACATCATTGCCAAATATGGACAGCACTGAGTCAAAGACGTATTTCTGTGTTGGTGTAAGCCGAGCTAGAGACGCTTGGGCCACGAAGCAGATGGCATCAATCTCGCTGACTCCAAGTTTAGCCGAGAATAAATTTTCTAGCTGCCTTATAATCATCCTGTCTCTCTCTATGCCTCTTGTGTCTCCGAAACCCGGCGTGTCCACAATAGTCAGGGAGTAGTCGATCTGGAAGCCCTCTCGGTGGTTGAGCTTGTACACGGTGACTTCAGAGGTCTGGCTGTGAGCCTGAGACTTGGCCGTGCCCTCGTCTACCAACTTGAATCTAAAGGTATCATCCCATTTGACCCCCAGGATGTAGTTGATCATCCCGTTGACCAGGGTGGACTTCCCTGCCCCAGTGGCTCCTAGAACCATGATGGTGCGGTTCTTTTTAGTTGAGTCTTTTCCAAATACGAAGCGCTTGCATCCCTCTACATTCATGGGATGGGCTTTTAGAGGAAGTACGTAAACGTCCAGAGTACCTGGATGTCCTTTAATCTTCCTGCCTTCTTTCTTAACAGCTTCTGCTAACCGCTTAGGGGACTGCCAACTGCTTGGGATCACTTCTTTTATAAATTCCATCGTTGTAGCCCAATTTGTGAACTTCAAAAGGTTTAAAGAGCTTTCTGAGGAGTTGAGAAGATAGCAGAAAGAACTGTTGACAATCAACAGTTGGTTCCCGGTCTGAAACAGGTAGATTCTCGAATAATTATCCCTGTGTGATCTGCAAACAAGACAGAAACATGTCAGGAAAACTGTTTTGTTATTATTATGTGTGCAATTGGGGAGGACAAACATAGAGAACCATTAACCAATCACAATAATTTAATTGTTGTTTTGTCAAACTCAGTGTAGTGTTTCCAAATGTGTGTCTAGTGACACATGCAGGTCACTTTGATCACACAATATTCGAAAAACATCAGTCTAGTAATGATGCCATCTCAAAACATTTGAACTACATTCACTCCCTCGAGAACAAAATGTATTGAACAGAAGATACTCGCAGTGCTCTGCTGGTTTAGTGAAGCGTCACTAGCTGAGAGCTTCACAACCCCTCATTTGTACTGATTGCGTAAGAGGTTAAGGTTACGTGTTAAATACACATTTTCTGAGCTTTCCGTTTTTTAGTTGCTGATACAGTGCCCGCCCCCCCCCCCCCCCCATTGACTTGACAACCAGCAATACGTCCAAGTTTCAAGTTTCTGTCTGCCAAAACAAAATGGATGAAATGGTTTTATTCAGTGTGAAACATGCTATATTTAAAAGTAGTCTCAGCTTTATGGGTTTCAATAACATGTCTTGCGAGAAATGTGCATTTTAATTTCATGATTTAAAAAAAAGTTTATTTTAAAGGTGAATGTCGATGAGGTTTAGTTTGTTAGGCCATCTGCGAATTAGAGTTAGGGTTATGTCAACGCTGCTGTGTGCGCCCCTGTTTTGCAAGGAGACTAATTGATAATCGTGTATGTACTCGTTCATATAAAAGAGACCCCAGGTCTCTAGCTCACCCCTAGCAGCATCCATATCCATCACCATGGCAATAATAGAAAATTATGTAGTAATTATGTAATTATGTAACCCTATTAAATAAATTAATTATCATATACATTCACTGATAGAAGTTCTCTAGAAATTGATCTAAACAAATTTTAAGGCCAAACTATCTCAATATGTTGCATTATCCAGTGAGAATCAAACTATTTCCCTATAATCCCTATATTTTTTCTGTAGACAGAATCTTGACATACGTGATGTATTGCTGTTTCTTTCACCAGTGGATAGGGGGCGTTGTACCAGTAAATACTCATACATATACATACGTATACACATACATATATATACACCAGTGGAGGCTTCTCCAGTGAGGAGAGGGAGGAAGATCCTCCTTATCATTGTTGAGAATAAAAAGATTTGCCAGACTACTGTAATGAATGAATGCCCTTAAATATGACTACTTTAATGCCTTTGTATATGTGATTCCCTGGGTAAAGGGACATTAGCAACCCCCATCGCCTATTGAATATTACTTTTGGGAGCACGTTCCTCCCTCAGCCTCCATTGACTGCCATTCATTTCTCAGGCACTACTGGCGGCCTGTGGATAACATGGGGGTCAATAGGAGAGAGGAGGAAAGTCATCCTCTGAGTGGGTGGGACTAGCCAAGGGATCTGAATCACATCAACGTCTATTCACAAATAGGCATAAATCCTGGCTGCGCTATGAACCAATAAGCAGGAGCCCTGGCTGGCCCGGAGGGGTGTATGTATGCATTGTGGTTTGTGCAGCTCGGTTTGCTTATATTGGCATCTCCACCGCCAAAAGTCAGCCGAAATAAACACGCCTAGCCTACCTATTTTTCGGTACGCCACCGTTTGGTTACCAAGCTGTCTGAAAGAGGGGAGTGAAGACGTGGAGCTACACATGCCGTTATTCTGAAATCACTTAAAAAATATCTGGTTTGGTATGACCAGGTCACTGATATCTTTGCAACACAAACAGCGAGGAGGATTGACTTGATCTATGAATGAAGTCCCTCAATCTTAATTGGCTTAACACCATGATCAACATTCTGAAACCATTAACATCCACATTTGCCGCAAACAATGTTAGGCTTACAGCCCATGTCAAAAGTTGTGTGTTATGTTCTTGTTGTTCTTTTAATTGCTTGTTACTTTGACCATTCAGTTTGATATTGTGGAAAGGATGTTAGTGAATTATTCAGAGCATGATGCATTTTAAATGGCATCACTTTTGGTCTTGTGTTTTCATAAAAAATAAAAAAATACAAAAAAATACAAATTACAACCAATAGTTTCAGTCATTGAGGGCAAAAATAGGCCCAATGATAGGCCCAAAAAAGAGACTTCATTTATAGATCAAGTTAATCCTCCTCGCTGTTTGTGTTGCAAAGATATCAGTGACCTGGGCCCTGTTTCCCAATAACGATGGATCCACGCTCGTACGATCATTCTTACGATGGATCTTTCGATGCATCGTTACATTCTTTCGAGCGTTCCGAAACTCCTCTTAAAATGAACGCTCGTGCACTGCTTTTACGACGTCGTAGGTTTGTACCTGTCCACTGACACGGTGCTGAAATGGGCTTTGTACGAGGGGGAGACGCAGGAAT
>JAOPJL010034251.1:0-11647 GCA_027123545.1 Trisopterus esmarkii | reverse complement strand
GTGTGTGTGTGTGTGTGTGTGTGTGTGTGTGTGTGTGTGTGTGTGTGTGTGTGTGTGTGTGTGTGTGTGTGTTCGCGCACCTTTGGCAAAGCAGCTCTTTGCTATGCAGTGAATCAATGTGGATCTCGGCCAAAATACAGCTCATGTCTTCGGCTTCCTCAATCTTCCCCTCCACACTCATTTTCTCTCTCTCTGCCTCCGCTTATCTGCTGCTCTTCCTCTTAGAGTTTTGATGTTCTAATTATGGGAGAATGAGCCAGCACACTTTTAAGATTCACAAGGGGATGAAAATCTGCCTTTACCCGTTTTCACTAGTAAGTGATAATAGACAGAGGAATGGAAGTCCCCGCTGTCACTCATTAACAAAAGTGTTGATTGGCTTTGGCAATAACAGGGGCTAATCAACAACAGTGTTGCCAGAGAATATAGAAGTGCCTCACCAAGCAGAGACACACAGACACATGAGATTTTTGAAATTCCTTCGAACTCCGTTGTCACATATAGCAAGCAGACGCAGTGTTGTCAGCAATCCGTGGGATCGTAGAAACCAAGGGACCCCCTCCACGGTTTTCCTTTGTGACCCAGTAAAACGTTTGCAGGCTCTAAGATTGAAATTAAGTACAGGCCTGCCTACCCCAAGCCCACTCTCACCTCCGTGTGCAGTGAGCTCACGATAAAGAGGGACAAAGATAGACATAGAGAGAGATGGCGGAAAAAAGAGGCTGGCTCTGTTCATCATCACCCTGCCACTGTGCCACGTGACCTGAGATTCACGAGGCAGGAAGACACATTGTGTTTTAGTTTTTTCCTTCCTCACCGCTCTCTTCTCCCCTGTGGCCCCCTCTCTCTCTGACCACTTAACACACAGGCCAGCCCACAGTCTTGTGATAAATGGCTTTGGCATGTAGGGCTAAACTACGCTGTGCCAGACTCCTTGTTTTAGAGGCGAACTCCAGTCTAGTTAAAATAACACGGTATTGTTCGCCATCGAATGGCTGGCTCCACGACGGCTTTGGGAAGGAATTTAGTCTCTATCTCTACGTGCCAATATTCAGCCATCTTGAAGATCTCCAAAATCTGGTCTACCAATCTTAATGTCATGTTTCAGCGTAGTGCAGAATCACATGGTTTTTTTTGTTTGCTATTGCTCTCTAAGCATGCAGATGCTATTTATTCATATATTAATTTATCTGTGATTCAACTTGCACTTTTATATCACAGCATTTTTATATTTATATATTTATGTATTGTGATTCTCAGTGTTGTCGTCTGAAAGACCTTTTAATGGATTTGTACTCTGCCACTGTGCACATTTAGAACCCATTTGTTACAAAAAATGCTAAATACCCTTTCTTTTATTAAGCTAAAGTGCCCTCTACTGAAAGTAGAAGATGTGATTGTAGCAAATATAATGAGGGCAGGGAGTCTGGTATCTAGGTCAGGAGTTCCAGCTGCATAGAAGATAATGTGACCTTCCTGACTTCAAAACAAGACCAGTTCAACAGACGGGTTAGCTGTCGGTCCCCAGGAGCCTCCTTCATTAGGAATTGACACAAATTGACTTTGTCCTGTGAAGTCAAAGAACGACTAAGCTGCTGGATTGCCCTGATTCAGCAACACAAGCTTTTACCTACTGGTTGTGCACAGTAATTAGTTTGCCTTTTGAAGAATATTCTCTTTACAACTTCAGCGTTTGTTACTAAGGTCCAAGTTTGAGTTTCATAGAGATCATAGATCATAGACTACTGATCCGAAAGCTCAAGTTCTACTGCACCTTCCAGCATTATTAATTTCATAACGTCTTAACAAACATGACTGTGGATGAAATTAGGAACTAATCCAATTTGACATTTGGGTCTTTCTGCAGATCTCCACAAGATGATCAGATGACCCTAAGATAACAAGTTATTTCAAGGCTTTGTACGCAACGAGGCAGTAGAAAGAACCAGTTAGGATGGACAAGTCAGAGGGGAGAGGTAAACTGAAAGCCTCAGAGGTGGTTCTTTTTATCAGCTAATCACATGGTGCCTCTTGATCACTGTGGCTTTGGTCTCTGCATGGGGTGTGTGAGGATCAGAGACCGACATGGGGTCGGGCCAACCGTTGCGCATAATTATGTTGGCTCATTTGGAATCACACCGTGTACCGCTCCAGCCCATCTTCACAGTTTTGAACCCTCAAGAGTACGTGCTTCTGCTTCCCTCGGTAAAGAAGAAATTGCTTAACTGTTAAAATGCATTAGCCCACACTGCATCGGGTCAGTATCTGATTAATCTTACAACAGATGTGTCCTCCACGCAAGCATCCTCCCTTTGTGGACCCAAACAATGCAACATATGGCTAGAGGAAGATGATTCGTAGATGGGCCCACTATCAGATTATAGCTTTTGTCGCGTCTGCCCTGTTTTTCCCTCTCCCTAAAGTAGCCCACTCCTGCGCTTGACGCTTGGAGAATCAAAGGGCTTGTGTCATCAGTTTTCTTGCTGGTGGGCTCCTTGTCCAGAGCCAGACCTCTTGATTAGTTTGACGGCGTCAGTAGGTCGCGTGTCCCCCCCCCCAAGACACACACACACACGCCTGTCGCGTGCCCAGACTGTAATGATGGGGATCCCATACTTCCTGATTGGGTTAATCCCATATCTTAATGACATTCTAATCAAATATGGCCTTGGGCTGATTGGTGCCATGATATCTGTGCAGAGGATCTTAATTTGGTGATAGCCGATATGTAATTTATTCCTTCATGGGGATTGGCGGCTGCTCTGTAAGCAGCTTGCAGAGACAGGAAAACTTGTTTATCATGGATATGTGCAATATGAAGGAAACTGTAATCACATGGTCCATAGTAATCCCCACAGACATAATAATAATAATCAGAAATAATCATGAGGAGTTGAATAAATAAAATTCCACAGATGACAGCCATGGACCGGTGAAGGTCAGATTGAGTTAATGGCAAACCCACGTTTCACCATGTGCGATGGGGACATGCCTACAGGACACGACTGCTGTTTGTAGGCCAAAGGGTCTGGCAGCTTTATGATGCTATCTCTCCCCACCTCAAAGCACAATCAATGGCATGTGAGGCACCAGACCTGATGTCATGTGTGTAGCTCCGTCCCACTTCTTGGACAGATTGCACGTTCAAACAACCTAAGTAAAATCACACCCACTCGACACCCAAAAGTAGGTCAAATACATACACACTTGCAGAATATCCTTTTGCCAAGGGAATTACTGGGATTAATATACAACAGGGTGTAAGTGAGAAAATCCAGTGGACGCCTGTGACATGTGCTTGATGCCACAGTGGACCAGTGGGTCAGAGAGCTTGTGGGGAGCTTGAAACACGCGGGGATCTCTTTGTGGCCTTGGGCTATTTCGTGCTGGGGTTTGCACTCAAGCTGTCAGACAATAATTATAATAATAATAATAATAATAATAATAAAATATAAATGTTATTTAAAATTAACAAAACTAAGGCAGAGAGAGGCCGCATATACTAAAACTAAACCCAACCCAAGACAAGACCATGAGCCCATTATCTCAAGTCTGTGAATTCAATCTACAATCAGGGAAAGATTCCTATGAGAAGGGAGAGCATAGGTTAACCTAGATTACGTTGCACACTAGCCAAATTTCTTTCTTTCTTTCTCCCTATTTCTCTTGCTTTCTTCCTTGCTTTCTTTCACAGTGCACAAATATTTAATAGGTAACTTTCAGCTTTAGGGTCCTGTTTCATCCTGTTTTGCCAAACTGTCCTTAGATTTGGTCGATGATTAACAAATCATCATCTAGTTCTATTAAGTACACCTTTTTGTTAACCTACCGAGGAGGATATCCTGTCAACGGCATTGTGCTGAATCACCCAGACAGACTTCTGCATTGGTCTGTTTGTTCTGCTGTTCCTCTCTGCAATCGCCATCTGTGAAGTGTGACCAGCATGTGCAACAGAGTCACTGAAATTGAAATGGTGGGGTCGGGTGGGAGACATGCAGCCCAGACAGACACACTGATAATCTCTCTGGTTCCGTGGCAGTATTTAGGAGGGGTGTAGCCCGGTCATCTAAAGATTTAGCTTTTTATAGACTTCACAAATCCCTTACAGCACCACTACAGGGACACGAATCCAATCTCATTTTAGTAACAATCCACAAAATAATTTCAGCCTTATTTTTAAGCAGTTTGATGGATGCATGTCAACTTGACCGCACCATGAACCAATTGAAATCCTTAATTTGCGTTCTTTACACTGCATTGTGTCTAAGTGTCTGTTCTCTTCCTCCTCTCTTCTGTAGGCCTTCGGACAAGCCTACTCCAACCACAGAAAGGTGGCCGCGGACGGGGAGAGCCGTGAGGAGTCCCTGATCCAGGAGTCGGCTTCTAAGGAGGCCTACTATGAGCAGAGGGTCCTGGAGCTGCAGACGGAGGTCCGACAGTCACGCAACATCCTGACCAACACGCAGTCTGAGAATGAGCGGCTGGCCTCCATCAACCTGGAGATGAGAGAGGTAAGCGGGAAACGATCACCTACTCGGGTTGATCATGGAATTGCAGAGGTTAGCTGGCCCTTATGTTTGCCATCGCTATTTGTTCAGGTTGGACGAGCATGCGTCACTGGCGATACATGTTGATGAGATCATCTCATTGGACTTGGTATTTGGTGGACATATGGTCAGGGCAAATTGTGTTTTTGATTGCTCTGTAACTTCTTATTCATTACAATACCAATCTATCTATCTACGTTGATTTGTCAGCTCCCCTAAGCTCCTTAGGTACACAATCTTGGGTCGCATGAAAGAGTTGTTGATCCTTAGTTCTACAAGTTAAAGCAAGTTCTAAGCGGGATTTGACACCCAGCATTTATTTAATCATGCCTTTAATGTTTAATTTGAGGCAACGTCTTCAGCGAAATGTCATAATTTCAGGCATGACTTATGTTAGTGTGCATGCTCACTGCTCCAGCATGGCAGATCATCCTCAACATTTGGGAATCTGAAAGAGATTGTTTTACTATTGTTGGTGTTCCCCCAATTTACCAAAACTTCTTAAACCCATGATCCATTCACCCCAACAGATGAGCCTCACTAATCCACATTACTAGCATAACATGCAACCCCTAACCCCGTTTATTCCACTCCATTACATATTTCCTGCCACGCAATAGCAGCCGCCTCTATTGTCCCTGCTCCAATTTGGACGATATCTGAAGCCTAATGGACCTCATTAGTGTGGAATTGGAGCATGGTGGCCGCTGCATGCATGCATGCAACCACATTTTTGCATGAATGTGTGACGAGGGATCAGAATAGAGACACAAACCATTGACATTGGAGACTCTCCTGTGAGAATCAAAGGCTTCCTGCCGGGCTTCCGTCTTATCAGACTCTGGGAGACAGACGTGTAGGAGATGACCCATGTCTTGAGATAGGTTTCTTTGGTTTAAAGGGGTGCACTGATCCCGTGCCAAGCTAAGCAGAATTAATCGCCCTGCTGCGTTTGACGACCACATGTTGAGCTGAGCCTGCAGTTTTTCAGGTCAAGTTGGACATTTTACTGAGTGTGGGCTTGGTGGGGGGGGTGGCAGATTAGGGTAGTGGGCCGTCTGCTTTGGTGTTCTACAGTCTTTTTGGGGTATAAGTGTCTCCTCTAGAGTCGTAGGGATTAGCACACGTTGACACACTACTTCAGACTGATGCTGGCAGGCAATTGCTTTTTTTGAAGGAGATTAGGGTAAAAAATGCTTAAAAAGGAAGGTCCTTCGTAACGACTTAAGAGTTATGGAAACATCCAAATTCTGGCAATAAGAAGGTCAGCAGCAAGTGTGGAAAAACACAAGATCAGCACTTACGGGAGTTCATTTCTCTGTATGCGATACTCGCATGTATGCACATCTTTGAAAGGCCTGGATTGGTTGTAAGGTTAATTGGAGGCATTTGTGAGTAACCTGCCAGCCAATCCAATGTTGGCTCTCCTCCAATCGGATGAGTTGATTAACTGCTTTACTGGTGACCAATGGAAGGGCTCCTTCAGCAGGCGTCCGGGACATTGTGAAGAACACACGCCCCTGTACTCATGCAGCGCCATTAGCTGCAGCTAGCTCTAATTAGCTAGATAAGATAGGGTGTTGGCATATAATCAGTCATTGTGCCGGGAGGATAATGACAACCCTGCAATGGCACTTGTGTGGGGAGCACAGAGGGTTTTGTGTGGGTGGCGGCCGGTGGGAGCAGGGCACTGAGCTTGGCATCGGGACCGGGCTGAGATCACTGAAAGAGCCCTTTGTTGGCTTGCATTTAAATTAGCCTCAATGGTTCTGCAGTGGGCGGAGGAGGGGACAGTGGGACTGAACGAGGCTGAGAACGGTGCCAGAGGAGGATGAGCAGGAAGAGATCCATTGAGGATGGTGGAAGACAGATTTCTTCGGTTATGGGTTTTTATTTGCTCCCTCACACACAAAATGTATGCAATCTACCCTTCTGAGAAAGTATTCGTCAATAGCCAGCACAATGAGCTGATTCTTACAACTGGCTGAGGGTATCTTTACTGTGAGCATTAAGTATTGTCATTCCCAAACAAGTGCATGAGATGTACTAGAGATGTACCCCGAATGATTGAGTACATCTCTTTTATTCGTCATGACTTCCGTGACTAAATATCACCATTCAAACTGATCGCTAAACGCTGGGAGCATGGATCATCCATATTTCACAGCTATGGCATAGGCTACAGGATTAAACCCACGTGGTGGGTAAGCTACATTGTAAGGCGGCGCATGGTAATAAGCATGACTCCATTAAACTCCTCCTCAAGTCCTAAGAGGAGAAAGGGAGAGAATCATGGCAGAGAATCTTCATATTCATGTTTCGTTTGCTTACAGAAAGTTCTCTTCATTCTCACAAGCAACAGTGTATGAGACAGCTGTTTAAAGCTGTAGCTCAATCCATTTAATCAGGGCATTGTGGCTTTTACCACTGTAATGGGCCTATTCAATTGTTTTAATGTGATTGGTTTTTCCGCCTGATGGAAAAACCCCGGCAGGACGGAGTTGTCACAAACATAATGGCCATTACCTTTTGACCTGGATGCTAAATAGATACACACCCACACGAAGGATCAGAAGCTGAATCGAGGCTGAATTAACAGAATGCATTTAGAGTTAACCTGAACAGATAGATGCAGTGTACAATGTGCACCTCATGAAAGGGTTCTTTGACCTCACCTATGAGATGAGGTCAAGGTAACAGCCTCCCGGACGGGCACTGGGCTCTGAGCTCTGATCTCCTCCCGGCTGACTGCATGGTTTCCTGTGTTGCTAACGGCTGACTGCTGGCCTGCTGACCCAGGTCATGGAAGCGGACACAAAAGGATAGGTTCAAAAAAAGGTTGGAAGCTGAGAACCAATGATGGTGTTGATGATGATGCAGAAGTAGAGGAGTGGAGTACGTGAAATAGTAGAGAGAATAGAATAAGAATATAGACTAGAGGTATGGTGAGTGTATGTGTCCTTGAGTCTGCCAACATACTTATGTGGTTCTTTGTAACTATATATGTATAGAGCAACACCTGCTAACAGGATTGTAAAATGATCCTGTCTGATCCTTGTGTAGATGTTCTCTGGGTAGTCTGGTTTCATGTGATGCCCCATCTGGTCAAAATAAAAATAAAAACCTTTCAGATTACTCCACCCACCAATTACCAGTTTCCTTTACGTTTTAACCTCACAGGAAGAGGCCAGGGTACATCTCTTAAATACTTTTAGTGGCCATTGCTCCCTATTGACGTTTGTCCTTAAAAGAGTGCGCTGCCTGATGCCTGGGGTCCACCATGGCTTAAGTGTTTTCCCTTGTTGGTGTACATATATGCCTGTCAAACATGCACCAGTGCTCAGACTTTCCCAGACAAACGTGCACTGTGCTGTGCAGAAAGCAGCTCCAGGATTAACATGCAAAGTGCTAAAGTGTGCAAGCATCCTTCAATATAATTGTTGTTCGTTATTATGTTCGAATGACCCACGGACATACAGTGAATGCCTCATTCACACTTGCGTGCTTGAATGCATATCGCTGAAAGAAATTTGCAGGACACTCGCAAGGCGAAAAAGTCCAAAGCATTTTCTGTTTCATTTACTCGAGGGGGCTTTGATTATCTCACTGAAAACATCAGAGGGTGACCTTGACGTTGTTCCGGGCCCTAATGGGATCAGCGCAGCGTCCCTCCATACAGACTTGACAGGCGCTCGCGGCAAAAAGGAGGATAAAAGCAGATCTACTTTCACCTTAGTTCTCCTGGCTTGACAGCAGCGAGATGCCCGAACGCTTCTTCATTATATACCTGCGTTCTGTCTAAGGGGGGCTACCATAGGGCTGGGGAGGGGGGGGATGCTGAGCTGCACCACATCTGTGAGTTTTTTTTCACTCATCCGTTTCAGAAGGTAATCCTGCTGGGGCCCTGTTCACCCTGAGATTTAACGGTAGTCGACATGACCTCAAAGTCACAAGTCTGTTTTATCTGTGTGCGTTTGTTTGGAGGAGAGGACAGATGATTGAGCAGAGTGCTTCTGTACACTCTGTCAATCTGACAAATTGATGTGATTGGCCCTAAAGGAGGATCCTAGGATCCTATTCAACCATGGTTGCTACATGAACACTAAGAGCATGTGGGCAGACTGCAGAGAGTGTGAAGTGAGCAGGATGCAGCAGAGTGAGCAGTAGGGAGAGCAAAATGGTGGACGCGAGATCGAGTGGGCAAAGAACGATGAAAAATAAATTGTATTGATGGAAAATATAGCTTGTCTACCATCCTTGCCGGACCTATTATTTCTTGCAAGGAAATGTTGGGTTATCATGGAAGAAACTCCTTACAAGTTGAAAAGTATTAAACCCAAAGACTTCATCCCTTTCATGCTGAACAAGCGGCTTCCGATAAGCACTATAGTTTAAGGAGCTCAAACACGTTTTCAACACATTAAGAAACAGGACTTGGGACTCAAGCCCAAATAAACCCTTTCATGCTGTCAAAAGTATTTCCACTGCTGCAGCAGGAGCTTTACAGAGAGAAAGTGAGGGTTAATTCAGTACAGTAGAGTAGAGCATGCTCAGACTGGAAACCACTCTGACCCTGTAATCTAGTGAGCTGGTGTCCTCAAAGCCCCAGCAGGCGAGTAGATCTACCAGAGGCTCTGTGTGCAAATTAGTGACATAAATAGGTCATACTTAAATAGAGAAAAATACACGTGCATTGTAATACATACTTTACTGAAAAAAATGCAATAAGTCTAGTGAAGGTTTACATCAATATTAGAAGGCTACCATCTTGGTTCCATCTTTGTTCTAGACGGTTCTAAACATTTAAAATCAAGATGGCTGCTAGTTGTAAATGGCCTATGCCACCCACTTTGCCACTGACTACCACCTGCCTTACCCCCCACTTGGTGTTGAGAAGTCTCTGTGTGTCTTTGTGGATGTTGTGGAAGCAACTGGGTGGTACCAGAGGTGGCAGCAGGCTGTCTGAGGGGGGGTATCGTAACTACTGAACTGTATCCTTTTGACAGGGTGTTCAAAGGTGACGTTTTATACCATCTTTCCTGCTACCTTCTGTGTCAAAGACAGGCACACAAACACATGGACACACGGTCACAAACATTCCCAAAGGGGTGCCTGGCGTTCCGTGCCTGAGTCAATGTTGTTCACACTTAGTGACAGGCACGTACACGGCCACCATAAAACCAAGGGGGGTGGGTTTATACAAATCAACGTCTGTCAGGCAGCCAGTCACTGACCCCCCCCCCCTCCCAGTCCCACCATGCTGGTGGGGGGAGGATAGCGAGAGAGGGGGAGACAGAAAGGGGTCTTTGGTAGGAAAGGTGAAAGGTCAAGGCCCTGGTGTGCATTCTAATCACGTTGTAGCTGTTTGCCAGTGGCTGCCTGTATTCATCAGGAATAAACCTCACCCGGGGTTAGCTGAGACGCCTAACCCTGGCCAGGAAAGAGACCTTCCTCCCATCTGCTGCTTCATTGTTGTGTCAAGGGCAGGAGTGATGAGATGTTTTTATGAGATGTAGTTCAATTATTTTTTTATTATTTTGGTCAAAGAAGAGCCATTTCTTAAATGGGACTTTATTTTTTACCTTCTCTGGAAGTTTGTAAAAATTAAAAAAAAACAAAAAAACATTGTTTGTAAATTAGGATTTTTTTTGGTCAATGGGTCACGCCTGGGTAAATAAAGGTTAATACAAATTTTAAGAAATTTTATGAATTGCTCACAAGATGACAACCAAGCCATAACATGGAACACTGCGATTTCCCAATCGCCAGACCCACAAATTGATTATTTACTTTCATCCAAAATAAGAATTCCCATTTTCAAGTCATCAGCATCATCCAGTCAATATGCAGCTGGTGCGAGTCATCTCCAATTTCTCCATAAAATAAGTTTCCCTTTCTATTAGGGCTGTCTAGGGAACACAGGCTATTTGATCTGGCCCCAGTGTATGGGCTTAGGGGAAGGCCTGATCTCTGTGCTAAGCACATGCATTATTCAGTAATGAATCAACGTCAGGGCTTTCATGCAGGCAGCAAACACCCGCACTCATTACGCATGTGGGAACGCTGTTGAATATTAATGCTGCATCAAACATCATCCGGGCCCAGCTCTGCAAAATGTAGCTAATAATTGCTCCCAGCTAACAAGGAAACATGTATTTCTGGTCATCTGGGATATGGAAACAAAACTGCACAAGAGTGATCAGATTGTCTCTTTCGTCGTCGACAAGTCGCTTGATTGAAATACTCGGTCCTTGCAGAAATAGCTGTTGAGGTTGTGTATGTTGGAGTCATGTGACTTGATGGGGTGGAGTGTGTGACAACAAGGTGTGTTGCATGGCTTCATGAAGAGACAAGAACACACACACACACACGCACAAACTCACGCACGCACGCTCCCACAGTGTGAATTCATTTAGATGAAAGGGGTGGAAACCATACACCTCCTTTGGTCAGTGTCTCTTTACTTCAAAGTGTTGTTTCTGAGCCACACTCCCAGCTGCTGGCTGGGGCTTTCAGGATTAGCTTTGGCCCGTCACTGGGATGGGCCCGGAAAGGTGTTAGAGTTGTAAGAGCAAATGATAGAGGTACTAGCAAAGATGTCATGTCAGTCACTCAGCGATCAGGAAGCTTCAGTGTTGGCCCGAAGGGTCACAGTCACACGTCTTTATTTATCTATCTATTTATTTATTGGATTGTTTATAACCTTGTTAAGTGCTGGTCATTTTGTATCACACATATGGCTATGCTTTAGAATAGCAAATGGAGTTAACATTACAGCTATTACATAGAACAGAAAGGCACATGAGATTGTGGCGTTGTGTTGTAGGGTGTATTTAATTTAATTAACACCTTCACATACCAATGAATTCCATATACTCAACTGACTAATTCCATGTTCCGTCACATTGGCAAACTCCACTGTTAAGAGTCCCAGTCATTCATTATCTCTCACCATAAGTGTCTATAGTCCTCTATACTGTCAGTATGGCAATCAAAGCTGGCAGCAAATCATGCTGGTGGCCCACTGCCCACCAAGACACTTGGCGCCTTTAGACACACACACACACACACACACTGTCTCTATATGTGTGTGTGTGTGT
>JAOPJL010034208.1:0-22494 GCA_027123545.1 Trisopterus esmarkii | reverse complement strand
CATGCCATTGCTTACATAACATTCATAACTGTTTTTTGTTGATTAATGCCATTTATTATATTAGCTATTATAATCACCACGGGTAACGAGTGTTGTGTTGTATTTTTGATAATTTAGATATGAGGGGTTTTCACACTTTTATATTGGTTAGTGTATGACAATTTATACAATGACAATTGGAAGGTTGGACACACTTAGTTAGAGGTATATCACATTTGGTCATCTTTTTCTTAACTTCATGAAAGGCACAGGTTGAAAGCCCTGTAAAGTACAGGTTGGAATTCCTGTAATGTTTGAAGAAGTAAGTTTTTTCCAGGTAATCAAATGTGAATACTATTAATTCATCTAGCAGTCCGGCAAGTAGCTTAAGATTAATTGTAATTGTTAACATTGATGGAATTTGATTTTTGGGACTTTGTAAGTCCCAAAGGGGGGAATATATTGGAGAAATTAACTGAACAATATACAGACAAACTCTTGCCCATTATGCTATATGAATTAAATAAGTGTGGAAAATCTAGAGAAGATCAGCTCTCCCCATAGATAAGGTGTGGCCCTGATGCATGTACAATGGAATGCTCTTCTGCTTGGCGCCAAGTAAGGAGGCCCTGTTGTATAACATAAGATGCAAACACTTAATATGGTATGGAGCACAGAGCCGTTGATTTATGGCGGGAGGACATGGAAAGGGAGGGAAATGGTATAAGAAACGGTGTTAGATAGAAAAGTCCAGTTCTCTGTCAGACCAACTCGGCTCTGTTCTTACTTGTTCGCAAGTGATAATAAAGTCTTCTTTTTACTCTGTCCTTCGGTGTTTTCGATCTCTCTTAGTTTTTGTTAGAAGTTGTATTTTATCTACGACAATATCTCACCTGTCTTAGACGCAATATCCGATAAAGGAATTGCCACGACATGAGTCAAATTGTTCCATTTCTGATCCCTGCTTTTCCGCTGCATCCGTCATGATCATCAGGCGCTCAGGGTCGGTGTCTGATTCAAAGGCTTGGGCACGTCTCCTCATCCTTCTGACCCTTGTCCTTCTTTCGTTTCCTTCTTTGCCTCTGCTTGTCTTCTTCAGTCTTGCTTTTTTTCAGTCCCATCTAGCCAACCAATCTCAGTTTGTCCCCAAAACAGAACTCATGGTCGTGGCCCCAATTCCAGTGCTCCGGAAGATTGGGGATCTCCTCCTCCACGTTGACAGCTGCTCAATTACTCCATCCCATGAAATACGCAACCTGTCCATCCCTCACACCAGACTGAAAAACTTCGGGGACAGAGCCTTCAGTGTGGCTGCAGAAACCCTCTGGAACTCCCTCCCTTCCAATATCCACAATGCCCCAACCCTGGACACCTTTAAATCATTCCTCAAAACCCACCTATTTACCTGTCTGTCACTCAGCCTTTCCTTTGTTTAGTATTTCCTTACCTCTCTCCCTTAATCTGTTCCTTTAACCCCACCCCAAACCCCTGCTAATTCTCATGTAAAGCGCCTTGGGTATTTTAAAAGGCGCTTTATAAATACAAGTTATTATTATTATTATTATGATCGTCATCAACACCACTTAAATTATGCTATGCTATTGTTAAGCTATTTTTTAGATCGAGAGTCATAAGACTAAGACAAAGCACACCCAGATGGTTCTCAATTCTACTGAGCATGGATGGTTCTGGAGATTCATCCTTTAGTGTGCATATTCAAAAACACCTTTGATATTTCCCAACAATGATGGAAAAATGCACCGGAGGCTGGGCCTGGTGTTGAAGGCAGCATGGACCGACACAAAGGAACCACATTCATTTGAATGCAAATGGAAGTCTTTCAAAGACTTTTGGTTCCCTCAAAAACCATTACACTTCCTTTCAGCTCCTGGATTTAGTAATGGTCCTTAGACATGAGTAAGGTTATGCTAACACTTAACCCTGATTGATGGTGGAGGGTGGTGGGTTAGGGTGAAAGGTGTCACTCACCTGACTTCTCATGCTGGAGTGGCTCTGGTTGAATGTCACAGTACTGGTGAGGCCTGTGTCGCTCCACGCCACATTCAGCAGAAGGCCCAGCTTCCTGTGCTCTTTTCAGTGTGTAAATGTGTGTGTGAATGGGATTATTGAAGACCACTTTCTCAGTATCTAAAGGCTAAAACACCCAACTTGTACCTTGTACCCTTTAATTATTAAAAATTCAAAGTTGGCTATAGAATGACTGAGACCTGTTTGGCCAAATATGGGTGTATTGAGATACAGTCATGGCCCCTTTGCCTCACACAACAGGAAACTTAAGTATGAATCCACCATTCATGAGATTATTTAACACCACTTTCTCGGTATCTAAAGGCTAAAACACCCAACTTGTACCTTTGAGACTGTTTATTAAAAATGCAAAGTTGGCTACAGAATGACTGAGACCTGTTTGGCCAAATATGGGTGTATGGAGATACAGGCATGACACCTTTGTTTCACACAACAGGAAGTAACTGAAGTATGACTCCAGCATTCATGAGAATGTTGAAGACCACTTTCTCAGTATCTAAAGGCTAAAATATCCAACTTTTACCTTGGAGACTCTTTCAAAGACTTGAAACAAAAATGAATTCTCCCTCAAAAACGTATATATGTATTCAAGAACATTTATTCTGTCCTCAAGGATGTGGCACTTGGATATCCTGTCCTCCTGACTTAGTCTTTAATCAATTAGGGACAGGGCCATACATTTCACATGAGTTTGAGAAAAGAGGTTGAGACAAACTCTGAACAAGCATGAAATCATCAAAAACATATTTAGGAACTTAACTGTGTCCTAATGGATTTGGCTCCTGGACATCCTATACTGAAAAGGTTCACATATAAACCGGTCTTATGTTAAACTGAACACAGAACTTTAAGGGATTCTTCATCCTTGGACTTTTCTTCCTCTGAAGAACACGGCTCCTAAAATGCAAAAAGATGTTGTTCTCCAATATATCTGTAATGTAGTAAACAGAACTAAAACCTTAATCATACTGCTCACCTTTGTTTCACAACACTGTCATGACCTCCTTGTGGGATGCATTTTTCTCATTTTCTGTGTGCAAGGAAAATGGCTCCTTAAGATGAGGGACAGGCAGATATTGGTTAATGTATGACTTGATTTCATGCAAACAAAATCAAACCAGTTTACTTCCACTCACCTTTCCTTTTTAAATAAGGTGACCAGATTTCCGAAATGAAAATCGAGGACATTTTCAGCGAGGTGGTCAAAATTGTTAATCGTTATGAAATGAATAACAGGGGCAATTACATGTTAATGTATTTTGACAAAGCAAATAAGTAGCCAATAAGAAGTTACCCTTAACCCTTCCAAACTGTTAACCCTAAACCAATATGAAGAACTTGGATTCTGATTTGACTCTGATTCTTCTTATTATTATTATTATTTATAGTTTTTTCACAGCAAAGCATTACATGAGAGGATTTACACTTATGCTGTGCACTCCTTGATAGATGTGACAGAAAGTCAGAACAAACTCTGAGTGCAACCTGCAACTTGTGCTTCCCCCTGTAAGGACGGTGCCCCTACAATAAATTTAAAAAGGAGGCGCTCTCCAGCTGGCTCCCCCGTCACTCACCTGCAGCTGCACAGACGAGCAGAGGAGTGCTCTGCTGTACTGGCGTGGATGTGCCGCTGCACAGCGGGAGCAGCGTGTGTGTTTTATTTTAAAAAAGCAAACAAAATGAGACCAGCCGGTCGACACAAGCCATTTACCGTGCACGTAACGTCAGCATGTTAGTAAAACTGGTTTAACCCTATGGTTTAACCGTAATAACTGGAGTGTGCATCTATACACAACTTTTTTTCTCCCCCATTCAAATCAGGGACATTTTCAGGGACAGCTTTAACTGGGGACAGGTCAGCCAAATCGGCGACTGTCCCCGAAAATCTGGGACGTCTGATCACCCTATTTTTTTATCCATTAAAAAATAACTATGCTGTATTTACACATCACTAAACCAAGGTTAATACACCTCACCTTAGCTTCAACACAGGCTGTCAGACCCTCCTCAATAGATGCATTCTTTTCATTGTCCTCTGCAGAGGAAGACAGCACCTGGAGACAAATCATGAGATTTTTTTATGCAAGGGACAGATAGATGTTGGGTTTTTACTTTTACTTAAAATGCTTAGATGGTCCTGTTATTCAACAGAATTACATTCAAAGGTTTCCTGCTGCCACACTATGAAATGTATACTAACCACTGGTTCTGCTCCTTAATGACTAGATGACTCCAGAGTTTAAAGTGATATACAGCATCCTAAACAGCATGCAGTTAATCATAAAACAGAGACATGAATATGTCAGCTACTCACAGGGTCTGTAGTCTCCATTACCTCATACGGGTCGTCTTCTTCCTCACACCTGAGCTGCAATGATGAGCGCAGTATGAAACAATATTCTATCTGTTGGCACAAATGACCACAACCTCTTACATGTGCAGATTTCTTTAGTTGAACCTTCATCACCTGTTCTAAGCTGGGGGGCACATAGTTGCATGAGTTTCTCTGAGCCCATATACAAGCGTTCCTCCTTAATGTTATACACCTTCTTCTGCGGCAGTAGTAAATGACTGGGGTGAGCATAACTGTGATGACCACAATCACAGCAACAATAGCTCCTGCTATAATTCCTTTGAGTACAAGCTCACAGTCTTCCATACCCACTCCTGCTTTAATTTCAGCTGGAGTTCCTGTGTTAGGTCCACGACAGTCAATCACTGTTGATGGAGATGTGATACTGAGTACAGGCTCACAGTCTTCCATACCCACTTCTTCTTTAATTTCAGCTGTAGTTCCTGTGTTAGGTCCACGTCCGTCAATAACTGTTGATGGAGATGTGATACTGAGTACAGGCTCACATTCTTCCAAACCCACTTCTGCTGTAATTCCAGCTGTAGTTCCTGCTATAAGTCCATGTCCATCAATCACTGTTGGTGGAGATGTGATTTTGAGTATAAGCTCACAGTCTTCCATACCCACAAGGTTCTGGACGGTACAGCGGTATGTTCCAGAGTCCCTCTCTGTGATCTTATCCAAGTATAAGTCCCCTTCTGGAGCATCAACAAAGGCATCTGGATCCAGCATCCGGTTTACGCTGAACTTTGCCCATCTGTATCTAAGCGGTGGAGTGCCTTGTGAGGATTTGCATCTGAGCCTTATATTTGTATCTAACACAGCTTCATCATCCATGTAACATACCGGTTTGTCTGGCCTCTCTATTACAGTCAGAAGAATGTCTTTAATCTGTTCTCTTGCCAGGTATCTCACCTTACATTGGTATGTTCCAGAATCTGTAAGCTTAAGGTCAGTGATGCTTAGAGAAGCATCACCGTATTGGGGATCAGGAGATGAAAAGTAGATCCTGTTCTTTAAAGGGGCATATGAATTATCATTATAAATGATACTTTGAGTATACGAGAGTATAAGTATTTCATCTTCCTGCCTGTTTGGTGGCACAATGTTCCACTCTATGTCCAAATTTTCCAAATCCTCAGAATCAAGGGTGAACTTACAGTTGAGAGACACACTTCGATCTCTAGTGCCATAATAGTGATTATTGTCAGATGTTATTTTTACAGAATAAGCTTGTTCTGGGGTAGGAGCGCATAATATCATCATGGCAACAGTCCATAGCACAGCAAAATATCCTGGGAGGCAGCAATGTTGATGCACAAGCATAATGATGTACTTGGATAGGTCGGCTGCAGATTCAGGTTGCACTGCCTGGGTTTCACTGTAAATCATAAGGGTTACAGTTAGGGCAGGACTGTATATGAGAACATACATATTAGACCTTGGCATACAAGTTTGGCTGAGAGAGAGAGTGAGAGAGTGAAAGGTATCCTCTTAGCCCCCAGACCCCATGCATACACAATATTATTTTCATGTCATATAGTGTTGATTGACTGACAAGAATGTGAGAATGACAGAATAAAGCCTACAAATATCACAACATTCAAGACGTTTTTGAAAAGCTCCAGTTCCACATCAGGCAAATCAGGCATTTTAAGCACCAACAATCTAAATAATCCTACAATATCCAAGGGTGAGTAGTAATAAATACACAAAGTATCTAAAATATTCCAAAGCATATTCTGTAAATGATGCAATACATTTTTTATTGATTATGTCAAATCTATTTATTTGACCCATGTTAAATATGGAGAGACAGCTTTACAGTAAATTGGGTTCAGAATGGCCTCAGCTCTATCATATTACAGTAGTGTGCTACTTACTAGCAGAATACATTGTATCTGAATTTTTACAAGTTTTAATCTTTTACTGCAAAAGTGGGTCCTCATTTATTACTATACAGAGATAATGGACAGATTCACTCGCAGAACTTTTACCTCCACCTCCGCCAATTGTCACTCAGAGATTTCAAACTTAAATACAACTTAATCTACAAAAGAGACCAAAGTTGGCCACAAATCGACATCTGAACAACATTTTAGCTAGAAAAGAGTAAAGTGAAATATATAAAGAAAAAACACTTTTTTCTACATATATAGAATGTAGTAGTGTGATGTAATTGTGCAGCATTACAGCAACAGAAAGTGGGCTACACACCAGAAATGAACTCTTACCAGCAGAAGAGCTGAAATATTTCAAAACCTGTGCAGATTTAGCAAGCACAATGCAGGATGATGCAGAACCTTAGAGGCCAGTTCAGAAAAGTGCAGAAAATCCACACGACTGACACACTGGAGCAGCCAATGCAGTCATTAACTTGTCAGCCAATCAGAGCAGTCGTTTACTTTTTAGCTAATCAGAGCAGACCCATGTCCTCCTGTGTGAAGGGCAGGAAGAGCACATGGCAGAGAGAGAGTAAGAGACAAGTTGAGGAGGAATCATGGACAGAGGTGTTGCAGCAACCAGCAATCAGGTAAAATCCAAAAATACTGACATGTTGGATATCTGTGCAGTCTGGGCAATAACTGCTTGTTGTTTTTGTTGCACTTTATTAGCATTCATTAGCATGTTTTACTTAAATGTGTGCTGTCTATATTGTTTGTCTATGTTTTCTTGTTTGTGTCAATAGTTGGACTTGGAGTCTGTGAAATAAAGTTATATTATATTATATATTAAATAAGCTTAGCTAAAACATGCTTTTTTTGGATGCCAAATTTTAAAGTCACCGTTCTGGCTCCATACACCTGTACTTGCCACATTTAAAGTGTACAACAGTTGATTAGTGGACTTAAAGTAACTCATTTAGTCCTTTAATTGTAGCTTAATTATGACAGTTCCAATTGAGCACTGTTTATTAATTGTACAGTTTTGGACTACTTAAGCATTAAGCCAGTCCGCTATTGTCTGCCAGGCTTTCTCTCTTTCTTTAGTTATGGCATTGGTATTGCCTTTTTTTTGTTATATCTTTCATCTCTTCATAGAACTCCATCAGGAGTTTAGCGGCTGTAAAATATGAAGCGTGACTCTTATCCATGTTCCCATCTGTGATTCTGTGAGCGATCGCGAGGTCTATTTCAGTATGCCGTGAACACGCCCTTATCCTGACTACTACATAGCGGCACTTTTTTTTTTTAATCCTGGCTTGGCAACCGTGCAATGAATAAAGCCAGGATGCGCCGAGCAGGCTAAATCAAGCCACGCTTGCTCAATTATCCTGGATTTCTTTATCCTGCTTTTGCGCAATACCCCTCTGGAAAAGGAAAGGATAAGAAGAAATCCACAGTATAACAAGAAGCCCTGAGCATTGGTCCCTGCAGCTATAGCTGTAAGGGCCAGTGCTCAGTGCGATTGCCCCATGGCCCTAGTAATATTAAACTCTAGAATGTATGTGTATGGCAAATATCATGGGGTATGATGGAAACAGGTCAGAGAGTATGTGTAATCCATTCACCAATATCTACTATTGGGCTTTGACGAGCAGTTATTTTGTATCCATGTACAGAAACCTGATGAGGAGCCTCAGAGAGCAGGACCACAATCTTCTGAGAGACGCATGCACAAGTGTGTAATTTGCGGGAAACTCTATGCGGATATAGTCCAGCACCTGAGATCCACAGAAAAGGTGGCCAACAAAAATGAGTTGAGTCTTCTCTCGAAGTTTTCTCATCAACAGTAAGTGTCCTGTTTCCTCTTCAAGATGCCCTTAAAGAGGCTTCTTATGGTGCTTTTTCACTATCAATGAAATAGGGTCCAAAACACTATTGTTAATCAGTGTTGTATAGTAAGTTGTTGCTTTTAATAATCACTGTAATAAAAGTGCTTTTTTCAGTAACAAATTACGTAATGCAAATGTAAATATCGGTCTGTGATGTATGAGGCTACAACTGATTTTGCAAAAGTGTCTAAAAAATTGATGCAAGGCAGGTCATGCATAATCTGTATTAGCAAGTGTTGTATGTTTTTTTTTACATTTTTAAGCGTTAAGTGGTCACACGTTACAAAGAAATGTGTGCATATTTTCTTAGTACTTTGTTTCATTTCACACTTCTTACAAACATTTTGTTCTACTACTAAATCAAAGACTTCTTGCTTCTCCAGTTTTCGTGCAAACCTGGACTGCCCAGTGCATTTATGCCAGTCTAAACATATTAACCGACTCGACAAGCATCTGCAAAGGATCCACAGCCTGAAGGTAGTCCCTCTGTGTGATTTATGTGTGTTGTTGAGTTAGGTTAAGATCTTAAACCCAGCAACTTTGGTCCTTGTTGTGCTTCTTGTTCTTCCTTGCTGTGTGGTGGGTCTGTGGTCTTCATTTGATCCTTATGAGGTTAATATATATTCAGATATTCTGTATTTATTAAGTGCTATGACACCATAGACCATGATATTCTTTTACAGAGACTTGAGCATCAAATTGATATTAAAAATTCTTGTACTTGGCCCCAAAAACCTTAGATACTCTCTGTCTAAAGACATAGTTACTCTAGATGGCATTACCTTGGCCTCTAGCACTACTGTCAGGAATCTTGGAGTTATCTTTGATCAGGATTTGTCATTTAAGTCCCACATGAAGCAGACCTCTAGGACTGCCTTCTTTCATTTACGTAATATTGCAAATATTAGACACATCCTGTCACAGACGGATGCAGAAAAACGAATCCATGCATTTGTTACTTCAAGGCTGGATTACTGCAACTCTTTATTATCAGGTTGCCCCAATAAGCCCATTAAGACGCTCCAATTTATTAAAAACGCTGCAGCACGAGTACTGACAGGAACTAGGAAAAGAGATCACATCTGTCCTACTACTAGTACTAGTTTCTCTGCACTGGCTCCCTGTAAAATTTAGAATAGAATTAAAAATTCTCCTCCTCACCTATAAAGCTCTTCATGGTCAGGCCCCTTTATATCTTAAAGAGCTCATAGTACTCTATTACCCCTCTAGAACACCACGTTCTCTGAATGCTGGGCTACTTGTGGTTCCTATAGTCTCTAAAAGTAGAACAGGAGCCAGAGCCTTCAGTTACCAAGCTCCTCTCTTGTGGAATCAGCTCCCAGTTGTGGTTCGGGAGGCAGACACCTTCACCTCATTCAAGAGTAGGCTTAAGACATTCCTCTTTGATAAAGCTTATAGTTAGGGCTGGACCAGGTGAGTCCTGAACCATCCCTTAGTTATGCTGCTATAGGCCTAGACTATCAGGGGATTTCCCATGATGCACTGAGCTCCTCCTTCCTCTCTCTTGCTGCACTCATTCAGGCATGTTACTAACTTCTCTCTCACACCCCAACTGGTCGAGACAGACGACCACCCACGAGTGCGACTCCCCCTCAAGATTCATAATGTCTCACAGAACCCTGTTGTTACCAACTCACACATTTTTTTAATCCAATTACGCAAACACTACGGCTTGAATGAACTTTCAACTTTAGCACCGGTTGTTAAAAAACATTTATTCCCACCCTCCCTGTCAGACTCCACTTTCACTATCTGGCGTATCAAAGGTTTGTTACATGTCAAGCATCTTTACTAAGATAACATATTTACTAATTTTACAGAGCTTGCAGGCAGGTTTAAATTACCTCACTCATTTTTTCCGGTTTCTTCAGGCCAGGCACTTTGTTAAAACCAACTACCCTCACTTCCTAACCACCCTTCCTAACCACCCACCCGGGTCTCTGATTGACTCCTTGCTCACCCTCGACCCTGTACAAAAGCGTTCCATCTCTGTGATCTACAATGCTATTGACTCCCTTAACCCTGACCCAACTACTCGTCTGAAACAGCCCTGGGAGGAGGAGCTGGGAGCTCCAATTTCAGATAATCAATGGGACCAAATCCTTGAGCTAGTTCACACATCTTCTATATGTGCCAGGCACAGTTTATTACAATGTTAAGTTCTTTTCAGAGTGCATTACACAAATGCTCGACTGGTGAAGATTTATCCAGGCATCAGTGACAGTTGTAACAGATGTAAGCAGTCACCTGCTAATCATACACACATGTTTTGGTCCTCTCTCTCGCAACAGTGCTTGATATGGACCTTAACCCTGAGCCTTGCATGGCCCTGCAACTCCCTGCTTCAAAGCGCCGGGTATTGGCCTTTACAATTCTATTGGCTGGACGTCTTATTTTGTTTAAATGGGAACATGTTCTTCCACCTTCACACAATAGCTGGCTTAGAGGGGTCCTAACTCATATCAAGCTTGAGAAGGTTAGATTTTCACTGGCGGGTTCTGTTAATGCTTTTAACAAAACCTGGTAGCCCTTCTTAGAGTACTTGGACGGAACTGCTATTCACCCACACAGTGAGTAGATGCCCCCCCCCACCCCCTTACCTCTTTTTTTTTTTTCCACTTTTTAAATTTTATTAGGGCCCGAGCCGACATATGTCGGGCAATGTCCCTATTGTAATTGAATGAATTATTATTTTTTTTCTTTTTCTTAGTTCTACTCCCTTCCTAGTGCCACCTATAGGTTTTTCCGCGGTACAACACACCCCCTAACTCCAAATGACCTCAATTTTTTTACATATATGCGGGCAAGTGTGCTCTACAAAATTGCCATTGGGACTACAAAAGACTAAAAAAATATTCCGCCATTTTGAATTTTCGGAAAAACACGTTTTTGCACACACCTAAAGCATACATTCGATTTGCTCCAAATTTTCTAGCTAGCATCAATACCCTAACTTGCTCAATCCCTATCAAAAGGTTGGGAAAATATTGTTCCCCCCTGAAGCTATTAGCCAATTAACACAAAAGGGGCGGAGCCCTAGAAATTAATAGCCATAACTCCTTTGAGAGTGCCCCCCTGAACACGTCTGCACTGCGATATTGACTGGCAGTCAGAGCACCACCTACTGGCCACTGCAAATGTCACATCTTCACACTTACCGATCATTCTAAAAGACATTAACACAGATTTACCACCTTTAGCTTCGACGTACATGCATGAAACTTTGTACGTACATAGAACCTGTAGAGATGTACAAATAAGCCTCTTGGACCCAACCCCTAAACCTCAACGCCTCAACGATATTATTAAAAAGTCTTACATAAGTTAAAGCGCGTGGCCAGGGCCGCCGACATGAACACGAATGAATTTCAACCTTCACCACTAAACAGCAAACTGTTAGAACGTCAGTGTCCGATCTGGTCCAAACTGCTCACGTTTGATGACAGTGCCGCCCTGAACACGTCTGCACTGCGATATTGACTCGCAGTCAGAGCGCCACCTACTGGCGACTGCAAATGTCCAGTTTTTACACTTTCACAGCTCATTCCAAGAGATGACAAAGCAGCCGCTGGACAACCCGCGACGGGCCGGTGGCCGGGTAGGCGGCCGCAACACTACCAGGCGGTCTTAGCTTTCCCGAGTTGCGTGGGTGCCCGAGTTGCACGGGTTCTCGGTCCCGTTCATCACTGCTTGCAGTTTTAATTCATTTATTTATTTAATATGTGATTTCAATTTCAATAATGTTTTGTTTGTGTGTCTTTCTTTCTTTTTTCCTTATCTAACAGTGGGTGGGAAGGGATAAGGGTTAATAGTGGTTCATAGGAGCTGTTCTGGCTCAGTTTAAGTTTGTTGTTGCTTTCAACATACATTGTGTAGGACAACCAACTGCTAATTTTCTTATAAGATTTCACTTCACTTATTTACACTCTGTGTGAATTGTTGTTGTATGTGAACTAAAAACCAAGTAAAAAGATTGATATAAAAAAAGAATATTGCAGGTTATACATGCATGATGCTAAAGTTAATGCGATATCAATAATGTAATTTTTTTCAGGCAGAATGAAATGATTTACTAAATGTATGTTCTTTTTTGCAGAAGCCAATGGTTACACTGTACATACAGAAAGCGAAGGACAGATTCATTGGGAGAGAACTGGCCCTCCTACGTGCCTCGAAACCCACACCACCAATGGTCTCACATCTTGATGAGGTGGATGATGCAGCAATCGATGAGGGTGTCAGGAGGGTGATAGAGGCTGCTTCACATGCTGCAGCTTCTACCACTGTGCCTCCTCTTTCGGGCCCCATGTCTAGTTCTCCCCTTGCCATCCAGGGTTCTTGTGAACCAAAAACAAAAACTATGCAGGATCCTTCTCCTTCAACCAGCAATGCTCCTTGTGACCCAGAAGCACCAGTGATGCAGGATCCTTCTCCCTCAACCAGCCAGGCTTCCTGCTACACAGGAACAGTTGACCAACAGGCCAAGCGAACAAGAAGGCGTTCTGTCCTGAGGGCCCCTGATCCTGGGTGCAGGAACTGCCAGCTTCTCTTTGCTGAACTAAAAGTGGTGAAGAACCTGCTCGAGATTGAGATTGAGAGGAACCATGAGCTCAAGCAGCTACATTCTTCAACAATGCGTGCAACTGTGAGTGTTGAGTTATTCCTTTGGTGTACTTCTGAAATGTGACCAATTTTTTCAGTAACTCTTGATTAAAAAAATCTGCTTCATGTGCTTTTTTCAGGTAAAACGTTGCAGACGTGCACCATTTCCCCCCAGCAAAGCCCCTCGCTATGGTGAAGATACCTTCATATCTATATATTAAATATATATTAAATTGGATTGAATGGTAGTCACTGTACTAGTATTGAACTTGAAAGATAGGGGATGTTATGTTAATATGCAGACATCTGAGGTCAATGATTTAAGATCAAAAATATTTGATTCACTTTATATTCTTTCCTCTTCAGTAAGATTGGTCGAGGAATTTAGGGGCCACACAGAAGGTGCCAACCCCAGTAGGAAAACGTCAGAAAATGCCAAGCAACGAGCCAAACATGTTCGGGATTTTCTAGAGTACATGGCAGACTCATCAATCCCAAATGCTGACCTTCTTTTCCTGAGCAACCACGCTAGAATCCGTGGGTAAGTACTGTCAGGAAAACGTGTTTGTTTATTTGAGAGAAGACAAACTACGACGTGCTCTTAACTATTTATTAGGGACCGAGCCGACATATGTAGGGCGAAGTCCCTATTGAAACTGTACTGATTATTCTTTGTCGCCTCTTTTTTTATTTTACTGGTTCGACTGCCTTTTTGGGGGCCTTCCCACACCCCAACATTCACAAATTTCTTGGTGCACATTCGGACTGCTGAAAAATTTATGAAATTGCCACATTTCACATTTCTCACAGGTTTTACGCGGTATAACACACACCGTTACTCCAATTAACTTCAAATTTTGTGTGCAGGCAAGTGTGCTCTACAAAATTGCCATTGGGACTACTAATGTCCGTCTGGAAAAATGTTCCGCCATTTTTAATTTTGTGAAAAACACGTTTTACCACACTCCTCCTACAGCGTTCATCTGATTCGCTCCAAATTTTTTAGCTATCATCAATACCCCGACTTGGTCCATCACTATCAAAAGATTGGCAAAATATTGTTCCCCTCTGAAGCTATTAGCCAATGAACACAAAAGGGGCGGAGCTCTGGAAATTAATAGCCATAACTCCATAAGCTTTAACCCAATCGACACCAAACTTCTACGATATGCACACAAATCTACCTGGAACATATCCTAAAAGTTGCCATCAAATCGCCCCCTCCGGGGCGCTACAGCACATCCGTCACTTTTTGGCCATTTTCACCATTTTTGCACATTTGTCGACTATTCAACGAACTCCTCCTACACCACTTATCAAATTACTGCGAAACTCTCTCAGGTTGTTTGAAAACCCTCAACGATTAAAAGTTATTAAAAGCTTTTACATAAGTCAAAGGGCGTGGCCAGGGCAGTGCCATGAAGTTCGCTGTTTAGCTAAAGGTGATCAATCTCTCTCTAGAAGGAGCTGTAAAAGTGTAAAAATTTTTCATTTTCTGTCGCCAGTAGGTGACGCTGTGATTGCGAGTCAATATTGCAGAACAGACGTGTTCAGTGTGTGACTCATCACACAAGTGAAGTTCGGACCAGATCAGACAATGTACACTGAAGTTATAACATGAAGGAGTTTTTTGGCGAAGGTCAAATCATTGGTGTTCATGGCGCCGGCCTGGCCACGCCCTTTAACTTATGTAAGACCTTTGGATAATTCTTCATTGTTGAGGCCTTTAGAAGAGGCTCACCAAGTTTGGTAGCAATCCGTTTTTAGGAGTTTATTAAAGTACAATGCATGCAAATGTTGAAAAATGGGCAAAAATCGCCTGAAATTAAAATGGGCAATGGCTGTCTTCCTGTTAGGTGTAGGGTTTGGGTCCAGGAGATTTATTTGTACATCTCTACAGGTTCTATGTACCTACAAAGCTTCATGCATGTATGTCAAAGCTAAAGGTGATCAATCTCACTTAATCTCTGTCACTTGACATTTTCTGTCGCCAGTAGGTGGCGCTGTGATTGTGAGTCAATATTGCAGTGCAGACGTATTCAGGGTGGGACTCTCATCAAACGTGAGAAGTTTGGACCAGATCGGACAATGGACACTGACGTCATAACAGTGTGCAGTTTAGTGGCGAAACAGTGAAGGTCATGGCTCCGCCGTGGCCACGCCCCTTGACTTTTGGAAGACCTTTTGATGATTTGTGATCGTTGAGGCCTTTCAAACAACCTCAGTGAGTTTTGTAGGAATTGGATCAACAATGTAGGAGTTTGTTAAAATGCAAACCGTACAATTGTGCAAAAAAGGCAGCTTGGTGTAGTGATGATAGCTAGAAAATTTGGTGCGAATCAGATGTATGCTGTAGGAGGAGTTTGCAAAAACGCATGCAATAATGGCGGAAAGATTTTCCCAGACGGAGATTAGTAGTCCGAAATGGAATTTGTAGAGCACACTTGCCTGCACATATCTGCAAAATTTCAAGTGAATTGGAGTTATGGTGTGTTGAATGGCCTAAAACCTGTAGGTGGCGCTAGTGAGTGTTTCCGAATATGAAAATTCTGAAATGTGGCAATTAGTAAAATTTTTCGCCAGTCCCAATGTGCACACCAAATTTGAGCAACTTCTGAATATGTTCAGGCCCCCAAAGAGGCAGTCGAACTCGTAAAATAAGAATAACCAACACAGTTTCAATAGGGACTTCACCCAACTATGTCGGCTCGGTCCCTAAAAAGAATAATCTGTTCAATTACAATAGGGACTTCGCCCGACTATGTTGGCTCGGTCCCTAATAAGTGAATTAATCAATAGGAGAGGTAAAACACGATTTGATGATAAAACACCCCCAACACATATCAGGGGATTGTCACGTCGCGTCCGACTACGTGGTCCAACACCCCCATCTAGTGGTCACTTGGTGCTACTGTTTCTCGTTCATCCGACACACCTGTCTCCTATCTCCAATCTCCATTCCCTACTTTTGCCGGGGAGCTCCATCCAGCCGGCGCCAGTTCATCGTTGATTACTTCCTAGTCTATATCGGTCCTACAGCATTCTCGAGCATCAGTCCGTCACTCTGCCTGCCTGTCGCCGAACCCCTGCCTGCCTTACTACCCGCCTGTCGCTGTATCCTGCCTGCCTGACCGACTCGCTGTTGCCAAACCCTCTCCTGCCCGACGGGCGCCTGAGCTCGAGTCCGTGGCCGGCGCCGCACCTCCTAGCCTGTCCTCCATTCCGGAGGAGTACCACAACCTTGGAGCGGTGTTCAGCAAATCCCCCTCCTTGCCCTGGAACCACCATTCCCAGTCCCTAGCCCATCGGCTACTGCCCGAGAGCCGTTCATTCCAGCTCCCGAGCGCTACGAGGGGGACCTGGGATCCTCTGATCCTCCCCCCGGTCCTTCCTCCTCAAGTGCTCCCTGGTGTTCGAGCTGCTGCCCCAGACCTACCCCACCGACAAATCACGGATCGCCTACCTGATCGGCTCCTTGCGAGGCGAGGCTGTCGCATGGGCAGCAGCTGTTCCACGATTTGCTCGGATTACTCCGCCTTCGCAGAGGAAACGCGGAAGGTATTCGATCACCCGGTCCGGGGCAGAGAGACCTCTCAACATGTTCTGCGTCTTCGCCAGGGATCCCTCAGTGTCGCCTCCTTCGCGGTCGAGTTCTCCACCCTTGCGGCTGAGAGCGGCTGGAACGAGGAGGCTCTGCAGGGAGTTTTTCTGAATGCGCTCAGCGGTGACATCAAGGACCAGTTGACCTCGCGGGAGGAGTCCTCGGATCTGGATCACCTGATCTCTCTCGCTATACGGGTGGACAATCGCTCACGTGAATGCCGCAGAGAGAGGGGTTTGCACTCATCCTCCACGTCTCTTTCAAGCCGCCTGCAACACCCCAGCCTTCTCATGCAGCTCTCGCCCGAGGAGCGGGAACGCCGTATGCGCTCCGGTGCCTGTCTCTACTGTGGCCTTTCAGGCCATCTCCGGTCAGGATGTCCCTCTCTTCCGGGAAAAGAACGGGCTCGCCAGTAACTCGAGGGATTCTAGCGAGCCGCTCCCGTAACCCCTCGGTCTCTCGTCCTCTCCTTGAGGCTGTCCTCTTGTGGCAGGATCAAACCCACCCGCTCTCTATCCTCCTGAACTCCGGAGCAGATGAGAGCTTCATTGATCGGGAGTTGGTTCGTCAATTGAAGATTGAGACTGTTCCTTGACGTCCCAATCGAAACCCAGGCGCTAGACGGAACACTCACGCGAGTCGAGTACCATACAGTTCCTGTCAACCTGCTCGTTTTGGGGAATCACCACGTGTCCATCTCTCTTCTGGTGATTACCAGCCCATTCTCCCCGGTGGTTCTGGGTTACCCCTGGTTCAAAACCCACAACCCCCAGATTGATTGGGGAACGGGACGAATCATGTCTTGGAGTACACACTGTCTGTCCCAGTGTTTGCGGTCCGCTCAGTCTCCTCGGGCGCCTGAGCTCGAGTCCGTGGCCGCACCTCCTAGCCTGTCCTCCGTTCCAGAGGAGTACCATGACCTTGGAGCGGTGTTCAGCAAATCCCACGCCTTGTCCTTGCCTCCTCACCATCCTTATGACTGCGCCATTGACCTCCTTTCTGGGGCTCCACTCCCTGGTAGCCGCCTGTTCAACCTCTCGTCCCGAAAGAGAGGCAATGGAGGAGTGCATCGGGGAATCCCTCGCCACTGGGATCATCTGCCCATTCTCTTCACCTGTAGGAGCTAAAAAATAAGTATCCCCTGCCCGTCATTAGTCCCGCCTTCGCCCCCCTCCACGGAGCCATGGTTTTCGACTTGCGCAACGCGTACCACTTGGTCCTCATCCGGGAGGGAGACAAGTGGAAGACCGCGTTCAACACCCCATTGGGCCACTTCCAGTATTTAGTTATGTCCGTCAGACTCACCAACGCCCCCGCTGTTTTCCAGTCCCTGGTCAATGATGTTCTCCTGGACATGTTGAACCACTCAGTTTTCGTGTACATCGACGACATCCTGATCTTTTCTAAATCCGTGAAGGAGCACAGGGTCCACGTCCGACAGGTCCTTCAACGATTGTTGGAGAATCTACTTTCTGTCAAGGCGGAGTAGTGTGAGTTCCACGTTACGTCCATCTCCTTCCTGGGCTACATAATCAGTCAAGGTCAGATCGAGATGGATCCCTCCAAGATCTCTGCAGTGGCCGAGGGCCCCCCCCCCAACCCGCAAGAGACAAGTCAGCTCTGACCTCTACCAAGAGTCCCTTCACATGGACACCTGAGGCTGAGACCGCCTTTTCCATTCTCAAGAATGGTATCCATGCCCATCCTCATTCAGCCCGATTCCTCTCTCCAGTTCTTGGTGGAGGCCGACGCTCCTGACACCGGAGTTGGCACGGTCCTCTCCCAGCGCTCTCTCTCCGACCACAAGCTCCACCCCTGTGCCTTCTTCTCCCACCGGCTGTCCCCACCGGAGAGAAACTATGACGTCAGCAACTGCGAGCTCTTTGGCTGTCAAGCTCGCCTTGGAGGAGTGGCGTCATTGGCTGGAGGGTGCGGAGCACCCGTTCATTGTTTGGACCGACCATCGCAACCTGGCTTACATTCAGTCAGCTAAGAGACTGAATTCTCGACAGGCCAGGTGGGCCTTCTTTGGGCGTTTCAATTTCTCCCTCGCCTACCGCCCTGGTTCCCAGAATGTTAAGCCAGATGTCCTGTCCCGCCTGTACTCTCCTGTGGATCCCTGTACTGACCCCGAAACCATCCTGCCCCCCGCTTCTGCGTCTGATCGCCACACTCACCTGGGAGGTTGAGTCCGCTGTACGTCTTGCTCAGAGGCAGCAGCCAGACCCCGGTTCTGGTCCCCCAAACCACTTGTTCGTTCCGGACGCTGTACGGTCCAGGGTACTGGACTGGGCTCATCCCTGCAAGCTCACCTGCCACCCGGGAATCACCCGGACGTTGGACTTCATCTGCCGATGATTCTGGTGGACTACCATGGACGCAGACATCCGTTCGTTTATTGCAGCGTGCGCAACCTGCTCCCGGAATAAAACCTCAACCCGTCCTCGTTCTGGTCTGCTTCGGCCCTCGTCACACATCTCCCTGGACTTCGTCACTGGTCTGCCCACGTCTGAGGGTAACACCACCATCCTCAGTTATCGACTGTTTCTCCAAGGCCGCTCACTTCGTCGCTCTTCCCAAGCTTCCCTCCTCTAGAGAGACCGCAGATCTTCTGATGCAGCACGTGTTGCGTCTGCATGGGATCCCAGCGGACATCGTATCCGACAGAGTTCACCTCTCAGGTGTGGCGCGCGTTCTGCGCAGCTCTAGGGGCTACTCCCAGCCTTTCCTCCAGGTTCCACCCCCAGTCCAATGGACAGTCTGAGTGTGCCAACCAGGAGATGGAGGCAGCGCTCTGTTGTATCTCCCACGCCAGCCCCTCCTCCTGGAACTCTCAGCTTCCCTGGGTCGAGTATGCCCACAACACGCTGGTCAACGCATCCTCTGGCTTATCCCGGTTCATGGCCTCGCTGGGCTACCAGCCACCCCTGTACCCCGAATTGGAGGACGAGATCTTGGTTCCGTCGGTCCAGGTCCACATGCGCAGGTGCCAGCGCACTTGGATGCGCACCCGTGCTGCGCTCCTCTGCGCATCCTCCCGCTCCCAAGTGCAGGCCAATAAGCGCCATCTACCTGCCCCCCAGTACGCTCCCGGACAAAGGGTGTGGCTTCGGGCAGAGGACCTTCCCCTGAAGGGAGTTCCTCCCCAAACTCTCCCCCCCGTTTCATTGGACCCTTTGAGATCGAGACTATTATTAACCCCTGTGCCGTTCGTCTCCGACTTCCTCCTTCCCTCCGTGTACCCGACCTTCCACATCTCCCAGGTTAAGCCCATCTCCACCAGCCCGCTGTCTCCTCCCGTTCCACATCCACCTCCACCCAGGGTCATCGACAACCACCCGGCGTGGACAGTCCATCGCCTCCTGGAGGTACGGCGTCACGGCCGGGGTCACCAGTACCTCGTCGACTGGGAGGGGTACGGTCCTGAGGAGCGCTCCTGGGTTCCCTAGAGTCGTATTCTGGATGCCTCCCTTGTCCGGGACTTCCTTCGGGATCACCTGTCTATGGTTGGGCGTCCGCCGAGAGGCGTCCGCAGAGGGGGGGGTACTGTCTCGTCGCATCCCACTACGCGGTCCAACACCCCCATCTAGTGGTCACTTGGTGCTACTGTTTCTCGTTCATCCGATACCTGTCTCCTATCTCCAATCTCCATTCCCTACTTTAGCCGGGGATCTTCATCCAGCGGGCGCCAGTTTGTTGTTGATTACTTCCTAGTCTATAGCGGTCCTACCAGCATTCACGAGCACCAGTCCATCCGTCACTCTGCCTGCCTGTCGCCGAACCCCTCCCTGCTGACTACCCGCCTGTCACTGTATCCTGACTACCCGCCTGTCACTGTATCCTGCCTGCCTGCCTGTTGCTGAACCCCTGCCTGCCTACCCGCTTGACGCCGAATCCTACCTGCCTGACAACTCGCTGTAGCCGAACCCTCTCCTGCCCGACTACTGCTTGCTGAAGTCCCAGCTTGTCATCCACCCCTTGTCACAATAAATCCTGTTTCCTTTAACCACGTCTCTGCCTTCGTGTCCAGCGCTTGGGTTCTCTTCCTGTCCCCATAACAGGGATGGTGTAATCAGCACAAGAAACTAAAATATCGCTAAAAGTACTACACGTCACAAGTTAGAGGACATGACTGTATTTGTATTTTTGTCTTTCAAGTTTTGTTGCAGGCCTTCAGGAAAAAGGCCTCAAACCCCCAACACAGAGAAACTATTTGATGGATGTTGTGGCCTTTATGAAATATATTTCAAACATGGCACCACCATCTGTCAGACTGAGAACAAAAAAAATCAATGCCATCTTGGTAGAGCTGAGGGCCCGGATCAGAGATATTGGCCGGGATGTGGTCGGGCACCAGCTCAGTGTGAGGCGAAGTAAATCTGGTATGTTTAACATTCATAACCCCATCTCCAAACATTAACATCACATTGTTAAAAGCAGGGAACATGCATATAATAAATGCTATTCTAATTTTCAGAGAGACTGGTCGAGGCACAGAAACATGCGTGGTTTATGGATGAGGCTCCGAAGAAGATCACTGCAGTACTGAGTATGGATCATTGCTCAGCATAAGTTTCTGATTTGTAAAAAAGAGGTTTATTTAATGTTATGGGGCTGTTATGACTCAAACTTTGGGTGAAGATACCGTTCTGCAGATTTTACATCACAGGGATTAACATCTACAAACTGGGTTATTATATATGGGCTTGTCTCTGCTGCTTTTGTGTGGCCAACATGTGGTACTTAGGTAAAGAACATAATCATTGCGAGTGAATGCATATAATGTCCTTCCTCTGCTTTTACAGTTGACCTTGAGAAGCACCCAGAGGACAGAGCATGTCTAAAAGAGTTTTTTGGACTGCTGGGTGGCTATATTATTGCCACAACAGGCCACCGAAAGGGTGTTGTAATCAACTTGACAACAAAAGAGGTCAAGGCAGCAGAAAGGACTAAGCAGGGTGCCCGCATCATCCGTGTAAGTGCAAACATTATTACCAAAACTGAAAGGACACAAGAGAAATACACATTGTTATATCAGTTGGTCAACTTTCCTGAATTATTAGGTTGGACAGCACAAGACCCAAAGATACTTTGGTGAAGCAGCTGTACCCCTCAAGCCAAGCGAATATTCCTGGTTTCAGCGGTACAACCTGCTTCGAAACCGGATTGAAGGAGGCAAGGAGGCTTCTACCTTCTTTCATACAACAAGTGGAAGCGTGCTGCTGAAGCTATCGGAATATTTCAAGGAGGCCTGGGAGGGGATGGGCTTGGGGACAGCCCCAACTTTCAATATGCTGCGCTCCTCTGTTGCCACTTATGTGAGATAACTTCTCATGTTTTTTGTATCTTAAAAAAAATTAAGTGTGGTGAAAAGCTAATGAATTTTGCACTTGTGTGTATTTATTTTTTACATTCATTCCTCCAGGCCAGGCGACAGTTGGGCCATAAAACTTACCTAAAAGTGGCGACTTTTATGTGCCATGATGCAACAACCGCCAAAAGATTTTATCAAGGTTTTTTTAAACAATCTTAATCAATGCCAAACCTATTTTTTCTTGTAGTATCCATCAACTTCATTCATTTTATCCATTTCTTTGCACAGCGGAGGACCCAGCAGAGGTCACACTGCAGTGCAGAGGAATGTCAATGAGGGCAATTTCTGCCTATGCTGCAAAAACAAGAAAACGCAGAGAGAAAAATAAGAGAGACAAAACCGTGATTATAGGTTCTGAAAGGGAGGACAACGAACCTCCACAAAACAACCAAGAGAAGCCTGTGAGAAAAAGTCTTAACCAGCTGTACAGCAACAAGATCCTTGTGCCGTCAGACCAGCAGTTGAGACATGTGACTGAACAATCCATTAGTTATGCTGCTATAGGCCTAGACTATCAGGGGATTTCCCATGATGCACTGAGCTCCTCCTTCCTCTATCTTGCTGCACTCATTCATGCATGTTACTAACTTTACTTCTTCCCAGGAGTTCTTCAGCTTTCTCGTCTCGCAGGGTCTTATTGATCCTGGTGGAGCCTCCTGCCGTGGTCTATCTATCTATCTATCTATCTATCTATCTATCTATCTATCTATCTATCTATCTATCTATCTATCTATCTATCT
>JAOPJL010034120.1:0-11874 GCA_027123545.1 Trisopterus esmarkii | reverse complement strand
GTGTGTGTGTGTGTGTGTGTGTGTGTGTGTGTGTGTGTGTGTGTGTGTGTAAGTGTGTGTGTGTGTGTGTGTGTGTGGATGTATGGTTCTCAGTCTGGGGAGCAGTAAATGGTGATGGGTGCATTTGAGAAGGTTAAGGCTCACATACACTTATAGTTTAGGGTTAGGGTTTAGGGCTCACCCTAGAGTATTTCATATTTCATCATCATTTCTGATTCTAATGATAATGATGATAATAATACTCAAAGTGTTAAAGATATATATATATATATATATATTTCAAAGTTACCATGGGGATAAATAGGGGATATAAATGTTCAGTGTTCAAATTCTAGCTGAAATAGGGGGTTCACTCACACTTTTAAGTAGAATAAGCCCAAACAATTAGCTACAGAATTATAGATGTGAATATTAAATATTAAAGAGTGTGACGACGCTGATGACATCAACCCCATCCAACAAAAAATAAGAAGGCGTTGGGTGTCTGTTATAAATCCATACTGTAGTCCGACTACAGCATGCAAAGTTACTACGTCTCTTAGCCATATGAACACCTCTTTCACAGCCTTACTAACATCGTCCTACAAAAGACTTGGAAGGATTTGAACTTCACACAAAACATGTGAGGATCCAGTGTTGAAACGTTTTTTTCCCCGGAAAAACTCTCGATCCTTTGGTTGGTCAAATGGAAAATGCTTCACATCCATTTTATTTTAACCTCACTGCTTTTTGAAACATTGGATACTACCGCTATCCAGCGTTTATCTTTTGTTTTCTTCTGTATTCAGTTATTGTGTTCACTAATGTCATCATCATACTGGTCATCTCACGAGAGAGGTCGCTGCATCAGCCCATGTATATTCTGATTCTGTGTCTCTCCATCAATTCTCTTTATGGATCTGCTGGCTTCTTCCCCAGGTTCCTGATAGACCTCCTGTCTGACACTCATGCCATTTCCCTTCCGGCTTGTTTCACTCAGATCATCTTTATTTATTCATATGCAACATTTGAATTGACCATTATGAGTGCCATAGCGTATGATAGGTATGTGGCTGTTTGTCTCCCCTTGCATTACCACAACAAGATGACAGCAAACAAGGTGATTAAGATTGGAGCTGCGGCGTATATCTATCCCGTATGCGTTCTGTCCCCACCTGCCTGTCTGTCTTTTACACTTCCCCTGTGTGGTAATAATATACCAAAGGTATTCTGCGCTAACTGGCTTGTTTTAAAGCTGGCGTGTGTAAGCACTTTTATCAATAACGTGGTTGGACTTTTTCTTTCAGGTACTATATTTGTACCATTACTTTTTGTTGCATATACCTACCTGCGCATTTTACTTATTTGTAGAAAAGGCTCCTCAGAGTTTAGGGTCAAAGTCTTGCAGAGCTGTTTGCCACATATAATAATTTTTGCTAATTTTGCAGTCTCAATGTTTTGTGATACTGTCCTGAGTCGGTTTAATATAGAACAATTTAGTCCATTTGCAGCAATAGTTATATCACTAAAGTTTGTTGTGATTCCTCCAATTGTGAACCCTCTTATGTATGGTATTAAGCTACAAGAGATAAAAAAAAATATTATAAAAATGTTCTGTTCTGTTTTCATAATTACTATTAATGGGATACCCAAACAACCTATTGGTATCACAGTCTTACTGATGACATACCCTTATTCAATTATGTCAAAATATTGCTTAATATTATTTGTATGTATATATTTATTGTTTGTATGTAGAGCTTTTTTAAAACCAGTTGTAACTAAATCTTCTCAACCTGTATTGTAAATAACCAACAATATATAGTCTTGCCTTATTCTTTCATGAAAAAAAAAAAGGTGGTGAAACATAGACTCATACACTTGCGATATCTGGGTATAAGAATAAGAATGAAATGCCATTTTAGATGTGTGTGTTCATGAAATTTAAAATGTGATCCATTAAAACAAAGTAAAAGAGCTAATCAACTTACCAAATGATTGGTTTGATTGGTTTGATCAACTGGTGTAGGGATTCAATGGCCAGAGCCATAGATAGACAATGAAATGTCAAAAGCCTGACGGTAACATCTTTCCTGTGGCTTCCGATGGTTTCAGCTGGTTATTTGAATGAGTGGAAATTGTGCATCACTTTGCAATTACCACGAAACAGCAATGTTTGATTATGGTTATGCACAATAACGACAACACTAAATCAAGCCGAAGATAAGCAAATGTTGTTTTCCTCTGTAGGGATCCATTCGATAATGTTGTCTTATAACACTTATAATGCAAATGTCAGTGGAAAAACAAGCACTATTAGAAGGCCTAACTGTACGTGCAGCGTTGTCTCATAGGATTACATTGCATCCAGTTTCGTGAATTGCGGCTTCCACTTTCTCACTCCGTACTGGACCAAAATTATTGTTGGCAATTAGTCCCTAAGTCCCCAAAATGAAAGGAAAATAGGTTAAAAAATCTTGAAGTTGTCTTTTAAGTCCAACTCTAACAGAAGGCTTTGAGACGTTGAGGAAGGGCGCATCACTCAATTATTGATCGAAAAGAGTAAGGACTCTGAAGAATGAACCCAGGCGATATAGAGGCAGATTAGGCCGTACAACAGCCGATATTAACTTAGGTTTGTTTGATAGTTTTGGACATTAGCTGAGATTTACATCAATGGGCTTTAATATTAACAGTAATAATATTTTTCTTTAGTAAAGATTGATGTGTGTATTTATATCTGTGTCACACCAAAATGTTCAAGTAACCAAAAAAAGAAGTGGACAAACATCAATCTTTGGGCCCCACTCTTAAGATGTGTTCACACCAAAAACAAAGCGAATATTCTAGTTACTTGGGATAATGATTCAGCATCAAGCCATTCGCACAGCTGGCTTGTATGGCAAAAAAAAGGTGCATCTACTTGCGTCTTTGTTTTTGGTGTGAACGCATGGTTTGGCTTGGATCATGTGCGGGATCACAATTTACTCCTTGGTACTTTCTGAAGTACGAATGGAGTTTAAAGGATATAGAATAGAGGATGAATGAATATATGTTTAATCGAATCCTGACAATGGCAATGATTAAAAGCCACAATCATTTTCACCCACTTTCGAGTTATATACTTAGACACTCAACTGGTTCATAGACTTTTACTATTTCATTGGCCAGCAATTCATCAACAAGTCAGAATCCACACTTGTCCCCCACATAATAACAATAATAACAACAGTGTTCTATGTGTCAGTCTTTAAATGTATCGATCAAGCAATGATTGTTTTATTCAAGAATACATTTTACTACAAATCACGCGGTACAAAGACCAAAATCACATTGAATGATACAGTGGACTTCTCGTTGGTACATTACATATACACCTAGAGCGATAAATAGTTGAAGTGTGAGTGGTGGCAGGCAGCTCTGTGACCCGCCCCTACCAGTGTGAGTGTGTTCACTCATCTGAACCACTTTGCAGGCCGCATGGGTAAACAGTCAACGCCTACATAATGACCGCATGAGTTTCATCGCACCAACGATGCCTGACACACAGTGAAGGAGTGAAGTGAAGAGGAGGCCACTGTAGATCATGTCATGATCATGGATAACACTTCTGTCATAACAATGTTGATACTTTCAGGGTTGAGCGGGGAGACCGCCAACAGAATGGTTATTTTCTCCCTCACTCTACTTTGCTACTTTGTGATTTTGATGGTTAACATTTCCCTGGTTCTGACCATCATCTTGGACCACAACCTCCACCAACCCATGTATATCTTTGTGTGTAACCTGTGCCTCAATTCTCTTTATGGAACTGCCGGGTTCTACCCCAAGTTCCTTCTGGACCTGCTCTACTCTCGCCACGTGATCTCGTTTGGGGGTTGTGTGGTGCAGAGTCTGGTCATATATTCCTCAGTCTGCATTGAATATTCTATCCTTGCACTGATGGCCTATGACAGGTATGCAGCAATATGCCGACCACTCGACTATCACTCTCTTATGAAAAAGCAGAATGTCTGTCTGCTTACATGCTTCTCCTGGGTTATTCCTTTTTTGAATCTATTTGTGGCTCTTATAAAAACATCCACATTGAAATTATGTGGCTCGCACATAGATAAACTCTATTGTGCCAGTTGGTTGATTGTCAAAATCGCTTGTTCTCCTAGTCTGACAAACACTGTTTTAGCTTACATTACCATGATTATTTATTTTTTTCATTTTGTTTATATTTTCATGTCGTACGTTTATCTGGTTAGAACATGTGTGAAGTCGGTAGAGAGCCGAGGAAAGTTCATGCAGACTTGTTTGCCACATTTACTGACTCTGCTTAATGTGAGCGTGGCTGTGTCGTTTGATGTGATGTTTATGCGATTTGGCTCAGCAGATATGTCGCCTATGATTAAAAATGCATTATCACTAGAGTTTCTGATAATACCTCCTATTGTCAACCCACTAATATATGGTATTATACTAACCAAAATTCGTAATCGGATTAGGTTTATTTTTGCTTACAGGAAAGTTGAATTTTGAGTCAAGAATATTGGTCTCACTAACTAAATATTTACAATGGCAATTTGTTGAAAATATCATAATTATAATGACTAATAATCATAACAATATGTATGCTAAATTATTATCAGCAATTATTATGGTAGCAATGTATGTGTGCTAAAAAGCCTTTATATGATTTTTTTATATTATACACTGTTTATATGGCTGCAGCAAAGAGATTCCTAGATATATCGATTGAATTGTATTGCTTGTTAGATAGATATTGTTTCCATACAACATGCCATTTTTTTTATATATTCTTCAATAAAATTACACAGGTTGGTGGAAAGGAAATATTTCCACTTTGAGCTACTCTTTATTGCAGAGGAAAAACCCAAGAACCATTGTGATTTGCTATTTATCAGTAACAGGCTGAAGCTTAATGGTTTGGACTATGACAAACTGAAGAATATTGTGATTATCAGAGAAATAATGAAAAATGTTTTTGCAAAGGTATCTATCGCATTATTGCATCTAATCAGCTGGAACTTTGTACTGTTATCGTTAGTCAATCCCTCTTGACATTAGGGCCATCAAGCAGGCTGCATGTTCAACTATTATGTGCTACAATCTCAATGAATTTGTTAATATTACGTCATATTATATGTAATGAACGATAATCATGAATCCAATTATAACAATTTCAAGTTCACTATGCAACTGTCACTTTTTGCACAGTATAGGCCTACTATATGTGTATATGTGTGTGCATAAATAAACACATTTGTTGTTTCCATCCAAAATAAAGTTTAATGTATTTTGATTTGAGATCCATTGAAGTTAAGTTAAGAACAAAGGTGGTTATGTCTGACAGTAATTTTAGTATGCATGATCAACTCCGGTATGTGTTTAATTCTGTATCCCATGGAATGTAAATATCAGCCAGCTGTTTATACTAATACCAATAATAACCATATCTTCTGTTTCCTAAAGCCACTCTGTCCAGTTGTTGCAGCTCTTAAGTTTAATGGAACTGCTCTAATGTCCAATACTGTAAGTTTCAATTGTTTCCAGCCTCACCTGCCAGTCACTTTGGATAAAAGCATCAGTCAAATGACTGAGGGATATAACTGGAATATTTGGACGAAATGTAACCTAACCTGCTACCTACGGCTTGCAAAAATGCTGACAAGTCAACTGACATGTTACAAAATTAATTGTAGCAATATGTGTGTGCAGTATTTCCTGCTGTTGAATACACCTGGCCAAAATCTCTGGTTAGTAAATGGTAAATTTAATGAAGATGCTCTTGAAGACAGTTTTGGCTATGATTGGATGGCCAATGCTACACTAACCTGCTTTTCAAGATGTGCACCTACACGGTTTTACAGACAGTTTAAGGTTACAACGGATATACAAGATTAAGTCACAAGTTATTTGTAATACTTTTCATTGTTTCAATATTTGTAAACTGTCAGACAGACATAAAGAGTGACCAAAAGCATTGATTTATACAAATAAATAAATAAAGGAATTTTGAAGTATGTGTAAAATATCATGTTAAGAAATCAACATAAAGGGAATCCATAGAGGTGTTCTGTTGCATGGCCTCCCATGACCCATGGATCTGTCCCTGCCAGTGGGACTGTGTTTGGAATAGTGTGTACTTGTGCGAGAGAGACACTGCCGGCCACAGGGGAAACATTAAACACCTACAAAATGACTGCATGAGTTTCATCGCACCAACAATGCCTGACTCACAGTGAAGGAGTGAAGTGAAGAGGAGGCCAATGTAGATCATGTCATGATCACGGATAACACTTCTGTCATAACAATGTTGACACTTTCAGGGTTGAGTGGGGAGACCGCCAACAGAATGGTTATTTTCTCCCTCACTCTACTTTGCTACTTTGTGATTTTGATGGTTAACATTTCCCTGGTTCTGACCATCATCTTGGACCACAACCTCCACCAACCCATGTATATCTTTGTGTGTAACCTGTGCCTCAATTCTCTTTATGGAACTGCCGGGTTCTACCCCAAGTTCCTTCTGGACCTGCTCTACTCTCGCCACGTGATCTCGTTTGGGGGTTGTGTGGTGCAGAGTCTGGTCATATATTCCTCAGTCTGCATTGAATATTCTATCCTTGCACTGATGGCCTATGACAGGTATGCAGCAATATGCCGACCACTTGACTATCACTCTCTTATGAAAAAGCAGAATGTCTGTCTGCTTACATGCTTCTCCTGGGTTATTCCTTTTTTAATTGTACTGGCTTCTATTATCAAAACATCTACATTGAAATTATGTGGCTCGCATATTGATAAACTCTATTGTGCCAGTTGGGTGATCGTTAAAATCACTTGTTCTCCTGGTCTGACAAACACTGTTATAGGTTACATTACCATCATTATTTATTTTTTTCATTTTGTTTATATTTTCATGTCGTACGTTTATCTGGTCAGAACATGTGTGAAGTCGGTAGAGAGCCGAGGAAAATTCATGCAGACTTGTTTGCCACATTTACTGACTCTGCTCAATGTGACTGTGGCTGTGTTGTTTGATGTGCTGTTTATGCGATTTGGCTCAGCAGATATGTCGCCAATGATTAAAAATGTATTTTCTATTGAGTTTTTTATAATACCTCCTATTATCAACCCAGTAATATATGGCATTATACTTACTAAAATACGAAATCGAATAAGGTTTATTTTGTTTAACAAGAAAGTTGTGAGTTAATGGTTAAGTGTGTACATTTTGAAATAGATATTTCTCACTCAATCTATTTAAGTTAAACAGATGGAATGGCTGACAGTTTCATTGTTTCTGTCTTTAACCCATTATCAAAATAATCAAATAATTGTAAGTTACTTTAATAATTCAACTGACTTATTATTTTTTGATTATTTTGTTAATCGGTCATAGACAGAATAATGGTGTCCAGACTGGTACATGTATTTGTATGGAAATGTATGCATACAATTGTTGTACAGTTGTTTTTCATTTTGTATTACTTCATCACATCATTTGGCAAATTAAATAAAATACAAACATTGTCATTTACGCCTTATACCCCAAAATACGATGACTTTTACAATTGTGTGTAATATGAATGTATCTTTATCCTTATAATTTTGTTATGTTATTTGTTATACTGTATAATCAACATTTTAACGTGTTAACCTAACCCCTGTTCCATAAAAATGTCTCTATGAACTTGGGCCAACGTGATTGACAGAGAAAATTAGTTCCTATTAGAAAAATATTTTGAAACCGTTAGTTAAACATTCATATTCCTATGTGGATCAAAGCTGATCAATATTAACCCTTTAAGCTTTAAATTAAATACATGATTTATATGTTATATTTATGTAACAGCACACAACAATTTGATTATTATTACTTTTTCTTTTTTTAGCGATCTGATTGGCACGGGTTTTCAAGTGATGTAACTAGCTGGGGTTTTCGAGCTATCGTAGGAGCTGCGGTTTTCGGTTATCAGACTGTCTGGGGTCATTCTCTTGGTTTAACCACTGAGATCTGACCACAATACATTCACCTGTTCATCTCTATTGCTGTTGTAGTGTTAAAGCTTAAGAATTGTTTGCGCAGCCAGGGAGCATAATGAGGCTGAAGGTAAAATCGTGGGTCACTCACAAGAAGCCGGAAACTTGGCAAACCTAACATAATGCAGGCCTGTTAAGGTCACAGGGGGTGGTAGCGGACCCAAAAGCACGACACAGGATTGAAAGGGCAACTTAGATGGAACAGAGGAGTTTATTGAGAATCCGGGGGAGACAGGAGAATAGTGGGAATCTGTAAGGGTCCGGAGGAGTCCTGATGGAGGGGCTGAGGAGCATGGAACTGAGGAACAAGGAAGCACTGGTTAGCAGGGTTGGACTGAATAGTTCTTCAGAAAGAAGGCTTAAACAGAGCAGCCACAAGCAGATACAAACTGTTCAGGGTCTGTTACGATCTGGCGACGATCGTCTGGAGAACCGGGGTTGATATAGAGGGAGCTGATTGGTGATTGCTGGCAGGTGTGTGGAGTTGATGATGCCGGCCGGTGTGTCACTTTTCTCCTTTGGAGTGACATCAAACTGCCCTAGCACCGCAGGTATACCATGAAGCAAATGGTCCCATACTCAGCAGAGAAGAAATGTAAGAGCACACAAGGGAATATTAGTTCATAGGAAAACATAACAACTCTCAGCATTATGATATTTTATATGAGATATAATAGTTGGCTACTCCCAGTTAGGTTCTCAGTTACCAGCGCCAGCTTATCCTTGGCCAGATTAGAGTCTTAATTTGAACTCTTACTCTCTGTACCATAGTGCTTGCCTTCAGTCAGGGAGGTAAACATTATGCATACCTGAAACATATGTCTGGGTCAACATTGGACATGCTCCATTCCCTCCACCCCAAGCAGGAGAAAAAACTGCAAACCGTAAACATTTTAACCATAAACATGAGTGAGAAAAAACTATTGCAACTACATTTTTAACATTTGTGAATATGTAGTCGCAAATCCTTCTACGAAACACACAGACATCACGTTAGATATGACTTCAGCAGCTCTGGGTAGCTTGTGTTTAGAGGTCAAGTGTGTGGAGCTTGGGTGTATTTTATTAAAAATATATAAAAATATTTTAATTACTTCTTATATTTACAGTTATATGGCAAACTGCGACTTCCTTGACTTACAAAATGATCTGTTAAATCGACAAAATATCTGTTAAATCTCACCATTGACTCCCGTTCATGTTATTTTTAAGAAGTGTAGTGAAAAAAACTGACTACACACACTTTTGGAAATTGGCTGCTATGGAACCATATTCATACTGATTATAGCGAAGTTAAATGTTATAATTTGTATTACTGTTAACTCAGTAACTGATTGGTTAGTTTCAATTCCTTGGAGTGCATATACAGTGAATACTTAATCAGCAAACACAAGGAGCTCAAGGCACAGCCATTAATGTGTTGTCCTACTACTACTGCTATTACTGCTGGTCGGTACATTTCTATATTATCTTACCAGTGATTTATTTCTAACAATGGATAATGTTTCAGTTGTAACAGTTTTTACTCTTTCAGGTTTAGATTACCCAATGGAACACAAACTAACTCTCTTTTCTTTGACTTTAATATGGTATGCCTTGATTCTCTTTGTCAATTTATCTGTCATTGTTGTCATCATTATGGATAAGCACCTTCACGAGCCAATGTATATCTTCTTGTGTAGTCTGTGCATTAATGGGCTTTACGGAACTGCAGGATTTTACCCCAAATTCATCGCAGATCTCGTAACAACTCATGTCATTTCGTACACAAATTGCATGCTACAGGGTTATGTCATCCATTCTTCAAACTGTGGAGATTTGTCCATCCTCGCTCTGATGGCCTATGACAGATATGTGGCTATTTGTCAACCTTTGGTGTACCATTCAGTGATGACAACTAAGAAGGTCTGGATGTTTGTATGCATGTCCTGGTTCGTGCCTCTTTGTGCTATGTGCATGAATTCAGTCTCACTGGTCGGGGTGGCATTGTGTGGCTCACACATCAACAGACTCTACTGTGTTAACTGGATGATTGTTCAACTTACCTGCTCTCCCACCAGGGCAAACGTAATTATTGGATTTATAAATATTGTTATTTATTTTGCCCATGCTGTGTTTATTGTTTGGTCTTACATATATTTAATCAAGAAATGCCTTTTATCTAAAGATAAGAATGGGAAGTTTATGCAAACATGTATGCCACATATAGTGACTATTATTAATTTCACTATTGGAATGTTGACAGATCTACTGTACATGAGGTATGGATCAGGTGACTTGCCTCAAAGTCTCCTGAACTTTATATCGATAGAATTTCTACTGATTCCACCACTCATAAATCCCCTTATATATGGGTTTAAACTGACCAAAATTAGATATCGAATTATTACAGTTTTTCAGTGTGAAGTCAAAACTTTTAAAAAGAGTGAACCTCTTTGTGATTCAAAATCCACTGTGATGGAAGCAATGGTACCAGCTGTCTAAGCAGCCGACTATTCTCTCATCAAAATATGATTGTAACGATACAGCAAAAGGTGTTTTACAATAAATGTTCCATGCTTTACTTTTATGTTGCATCTTGGCCCATGAAAATAAAATCCATCCATATAAAATACTTTCTAAGAGAGAAGGCAAGAGATAGAGAGAAAGAAAGACAGAGAGAGAGCAAGAAAGAGGGCAAAAGCGAAACAGAGGGCAAGAGAGAGGAAGAGAGAAAAAGTGAGAAAAAGAGAGGGCAAGAGAGAGAAAGAGAGGGCAAGTGAGAGAGAAAGAGGGCAAGAGAGAGGAAGAGAGGGCAAGAGAGAGAAACAGAGGGCAAGAGAGAGAAAGAGAAGGCAAGAGGGATTCACATAATTTAAAACTTATCTATGACAACTATTCACTATTACTTTTACAACAATTTTTTTGGGTAAACCACACACGTTTTTGTTACAAAGGTCACCCATTTCATTTAGTTATGGAAGTATTTTTCGGACAATAATCAAATAAAAATGCAATGTTGAAAATACAATAGCACTAATGCTTTATTTTTACATCTAAACTTAACAAATATTGTAGAAAATTATATCTGTCTGCCACATTGCAATAACTCCAGCAGAGATCGCTGTCCATCTCTCTCACAAGAGGGTTATTATGGGAGAATCTGAAATAGTTGGTTTAAGCCGGTTTTGCTGCGAATGGATTCAACCAACGTATATAATTATTTATCAAGTAGGCCAACAGTAGTGAACAGCGAAAGAAAAATGTAAAATGTTGTCGTTTGAATTGTGGCATGAATTACATGATGTTTGTCAATTTATTGTCAAGGCTAAAACAGTAAAGTAACATCTAGGTTGTTGTTTTTTCTCTCGTCTTGCACATATAGGTCCCCAACACCCAGTTCACCATTGGTTTAAAATATAATGTTGCTCATCCCTTTGTTTACGGCGGTCAAACATTCGATCATAAGGAACGAGCCTCTGTTATCGTTGTTGTATTGATCTAAAATGTGTCATCCACAGAGCTATGGTATTGATAATTATGTTGTCTAATAGCATTATCTAGGGGTAACAGCAGTGTTTTTAATGTACTTTAAGCGCAGAACCAGTTATGAGCAGAAATATCGACCCACTTCTCAAGACTGTTGTGATGATCCACTGAAAGAGAGAAACATGTCAATTATGTTAGAGCTGTGTTGGATAAATATGTTTGCATTGGTTGCACATACCCCTGAACATCGGCAAGGGGCGGTAAATCTGCGTCCCAGTGTGAAGTCACACACCCACAGTGTGAAGTCAAAACTTTTAAAAAGAGTGAACCTCTTTGTGATTCAAAATCCACTGTGATGGAAGCAATGGTACC
>JAOPJL010034077.1:0-11965 GCA_027123545.1 Trisopterus esmarkii | reverse complement strand
TAACACCTCATGGGTGAAGGGTTTTTGTTCATCCTTCACAACAGTTTGTAATGCTGTGACTCTCTGGCACAGTAATAGACAGCTGAGTCTCCAAGTTGCATGTTTTGCCCTTGCAAAGTTACTGTTTTACTGGAGCCGTCAACGGCAAGACTGAATTTACTACTAAGAGAGTCTTTCACTGCTTTCCCATTAGTGCTTATCCCTCCAATCCATTCCAGTCCTTTTCCATCAGGTTGTCTGATCCAATGTGGGCCATAGCTACTAACAGAATAAGAGACCTGACAGCGGATGTTCAGAGGTTGACCAGGTCGGATCATCAGAGTCTCGGGCTGAGTAAGCTGTTCACAGTTCACACCTGTAGAGAATTTAAGCTTTTGGTCATTAATGAGCTACTTTAACTATGAATCAATATGTTTTCTTATGGGTTGGATGTATTCTCATAAAGCCTCACCAGAGCCAACAGCCAGGAGCAGCAGCAGTACAGCTACAGAGAACATGGTTTGTGTTGAAGCTGAACTGGAGGAAGATGTCCTGTTCTACCCTTGACAACTTATAAGGGTGAACGAGAGGAGAATGACCCACAGTCCAATTTGCATAACCCAATGAGGCGTCACAGAGTGGTTGAGATGCAACGTAACTTGGGGGGACAGGAATCACATATCATTTACACATTTTTTGCATTATTTGATAGTGTGTTACTTAAACAATATTACTTTAATCTTTATTATTTTTTCTTATTTTAAGTGTTGTTAAGATTTATAATTAAACACAATCATTATTAATATTTGCTTGTATTAAAAAGTAACATGTAACATGTTATCGTACCTATGCGGTAAGACTTGTATGGATCATGATATCTGTATGCCTAACTTTTTGTTTTTTGAGGTTCTCTGTTCTTTAATAACATTTTATTATCAGGTCTAAATTTGAGTGTTTTAAAGCATGTTATCTGTCTAATAATAAGGCGTTATATGTGTTCTATCTTATGATACAATTATATATGCCTGGCTAATGCTTTGTTGCTCGATCGAGCCGTGAAAATTAATACAGCAACTCTGTTAATTAAAATGACAATGAAAAACGAATGTAATAAATATTTCATAGTGATCATTTAGCACAAATAAGGATAATGAACCAGGTAAACATCTTCACATACAGCTGCAGAAGTTGTTAACAAAATATTTTTTTCCTTATTATTTAAACAAGTTGGCCGCTAAGTTAGTCAGTAGCCTTAACTGATGATCAATGAATAATAAAGTAAATTAAATGTGCCAGCGAGCTGGGCATTCATCTCCCCCTCTATTTATCAGCTGATGTTCATGAGTTAAATCATCTATTTTGAATGAAGTATTTGGTTTAGAGCTCCACCTCTGGGGGATTCAAATATTAACACCTCATGGGTGAAGGGTTTTTGTTCATCCTTCACAACAGTTTGTAATGCTGTGACTCTCTGGCACAGTAATACACAGCTGAGTCTCCAGGCTGCATGTTTTGCCCTTGCAAAGTTACTGTGTTACTGGAGCCGTCAACGGCAAGACTGAATTTACTACTAAGGGAGTCTTTCACTTTTTTGTCCCCGGTATATATCCATCCAATCCATTCCAGTCCGTTTCCTTCAGGTTGTCTGATCCAATGTGTGTAGTAGCTCCCAGAACTAACAGAATAAGAGACCTGACAGCGGATGGTCAGAGGTTGACCAGGTCGGATCGCCAGAGACTCGGGCTGAGTAAGCTGTTCACAGTTCACACCTGCAGAGAATATAAGCTTTTGGTCATTAATGAGCAACTATGAATCAATATGTTTTCTTATGGGTATGTTCTCTCATATAACCTCACCAGACCCAGCAGCCAGGAGCAGCAGCAGTACAGCTACAGAGAACATGGTTTGTGTTTAAGCTGAACTGGAAGAAGATGTCCTGTTCTACGCTTGACAACTTATAAGACTGAGCGAGAGGAGAATGACCCACAGTCCTTTTTGCATAACCCAATGAGGCGTCACAGAGTGGTTGAGATGCTGCGTGACTTGGGGGACAGGAATCACAGATCATTTACACATTTTTGCATTATTTGAGAGTGTGTCACTTAAACCATATTACTTTAATATCTTTTTTATTATTTAGATTTTCTTTTATTAAGATTTATAATCATGCAATATATTTTTTTATATTTGCTTGCATTTTAAAAGGTAACATTAATATAATTTAAAATGAAATCTGAGAATAAAGGCTGTTTTAAGATCTAAACAATGTGTTATTGTGCGTATGCTGTAACTTTTTTGTTTTTTAATATTGCGAGGTCCTTTAATAACATTTTATTTTCAGGTCTAAATTTTGAGTGTTTTAAGGCATGTTATCTGTCTAATAATAAGGCGTTGTGTTCTATCTTATAGTACAATTACATATGCCTGGCTAATGCGTTGTTGCCAGGTCGAGCTGTGAAAATTAATGCAGCAACTCTGTTAATTAAAATGACAATGAAAAACAAAAATATAAAATATTTCATATGATGAACGAACCAGGTAAAAATCTTCACATATAGCTGCATGAGTTGTTAACAAAATATATTTTCCCCTATTATTCAAAGAAGTTGGTCGGTAAGTTAGTCAGTAGCCTTAACTGATCAATGAATAATGAAGTAAATGAAATGTGCCAGTGAGCTTGGCATTCATCTCTCCCTCTATTTATCAGCTGATGTTCATCAGTTAAATAATCTATTTTAAATGACGTGTTTGGTTCAGAGCTCCCCCCCTAGAGGATTCAAGTAATAACACCTCATGGGTGAAGGGTTTTTGTTCATTCTTCACAACAGTTTGTAATGCTGTGACTCTCTGGCACAGTAATACACAGCTGAGTCTCCAGGCTGCATGTTTTGTCCTTGCAAAGTTACTGTTTTACTGGAGCCGTCAACGGCAAGACTGAATTTACTACTAAGGGAATCTTTCAATCCTTTGCCGTCAGTGCGAATCCATCCGATCCATTCCAGTCTGTCTCCTTCAGGTTGTCTGATCCAATGTGTGTAGTAGCTACTAACAGAATAAGAGACCTGACAGCTGATGGTCAGAGGTTGTCCAGGTCGGATAGTCAGAAACTCGGGCTGAATAAGCTGTTCACATTTCCCACCTGTAGAGAATATAAGCTTTTGGTCATAACTGAGCTACTTCAACTATGAATCAATATGTTTTCTTTTGGGTTGGATGTTTTCTCATAAAGCCTCACCATAGCCAGCAGACAGGAGCAGCAGCAGTACAGCTACAGAGAACATGGTTTGTGTTGAAGCTGACCTGGAGGAAGATGTCCTGTTCTACACTTGACAACTTATAAGGGTGAACGAGAGGAGAAAGACCCACAGTCCTTTTTGCATAACCCAATGAGGCGTATAGTAACAGAGTGGTTGAGATGCTACATGACTTGGGCCAAAGGAATCACAGATCATTTACACATTTTTGCATTATTGGATAGTGTGTTACTTATTCCATATTACTCTAAGTGTTCTTTTTTTTTAAGTGTTCTTAAGATTTATAATCATACAATATCATTATAAATATTTGCTTGTATTAAAAAGTAACATTAGTATCATTTAAAATGTCATGTGAGAATAGACGCTGTTTTAAGATCTAAACTTTGTGTTATTGTACCTATGCTGTAAGACTTGAATGGATCATGATATTTGCATGCCTAACTTTTTTTATTTTTAATATTGTGAGGTTTTCTGTCCTTTAATAACATTTTATTTTCAGGTCTAAATTTGGAGTGTTTTAAGACATATTATCTGTCTAATAATAAGGCGTTATATGTGTTCTATCTTATAATACAATTATATATGACTGGCTAATGCTTTGTTTCCAGGTAGAGCTGTGAAAGTTAATACAGCAACTCTGTTAATTAAAATGACAATGAAAAACAAAAATATAAAATGTTTCATAGTGATCATTTGGCACAATTAAGGATAACGAACCAGGTAAACATCTTCACATATAGCTGCATGAGTTGTTAACTCAATGTATTTTTCCCTATTATTCAAACAAGTTGGTCGCTAAGTTAGTCAGTAACGTGTGACATGTTTGGTTTAGAGCTCCCCCTCTGGAGGATTCAAGTAATAACATCTCATGGGTGAAGGGTTTTTGTTCAACCTTCACAACAGTTTGCAATGCTGTGACTCTCTGGCACAGTAATACACAGCTGAGTCTCCAGGCTGCATGTTTTGCCCTTTCAAAGTTACTGTGTTACTGGAGCCGTCAACGGCAAGACTGAATTTACTACTAAGGGAGTCTTTCACTCTTTTGTCGTCGGTGCGAATCCATCCGATCCATTCCAGCGCGTGTCCGTCAGGTTGTCTGATCCAAGCTGTGTAGTAGCTACTAACAGAATAAGAGACCTGACAGCTGATGGTCAGAGGTTGACCAGGTCGGATCGTCAAAGACTCGGGCTGAGTAAGCTGTTCACAGTTCACACCTGTAGAGAATGTAAGCTTTTGGTCATGAATGAGCTACTTAAACTATGAATCAATATGCTTTCTTATGGGTTGGATGTTTTCCCATAAAGTCTCACCAGAGCCAGCAGACAGGAGCAGCAGCAATACAGCTACAGAGAACATGGTTTGATTTGAAGCTGAACTGGAGGAAGATGTCCTGTTCTACACTTGACAACTTATAAGGGTGAGCGAGAGGAGAATGACCCACAGTCATTTTTGCATAAATTAATGAGCCGTCGCATGGTGGTTGAGATGCTACGTGACATGGGGGACACGAATCACAGATCATTAACACATTTTTGCATTTTTATTTAAGTTATTTGAACATTTAATCACATGATACATGTTTTCTGTCTTTACTTTGTATGCCAAAAAATGTAAGTCTGGCTGCTGCTATCTTTCCCACTCAGAAGATCTTTACAGAAAGTGTGCAAAGTGAAGTAATTTTTTTATTTTTATATATCAAACAGTTATCATTACAGAAAAGTATGAGAGCAAACCACTTAATCATATTCACAATAAAAACAGCAGTATGTTTTTTCAATTAGTATATTTGCCATCTTTAATTATTATCAACCAATTTGTGTAGCTTTTGTGACCGGGAGCTTTTATTATAATTTTTTATTTAAATTCCAACGTTGGTAATGAAGTTATAGTTTTCAATGGATTTTTCACGTTTATACAACCTGCATCAAACAACACAGTGACAACACACGGGGACACACGCAAAGGGGGTTTCTAAGATGCGCTTTTAGTAGTCCATCTTAGTTACACCACGGCAGCCTAGGGTGAGTGCAGTTGGATTATTTTAGGATATGGTCCAATAGTTAAAAGAATTACATTCGATGTGCTTTCCTAACCAAAACTCCATGAGGTCAAGGAAAGATTTGAAAAAGAATGCATAGGTGCTTGTGCTACGATCGGATGTATGCAGTCTTTTGCTTAGAAAAGTTCCTTAATGAGTGAAATGACCCGGAAGTATTTATGTGGCATGACCTTTTTTATTGAGGTCGAGCAAAAGAGGTAAGGAAAGTACATAAGATGTTCTTTTTTGACTTTCCGACTGCAGCCTTGGAAAAGACAAACGCGGCACTAAGAGAAGCCACCTGGCTTAGTCATTATGGAATGGTGGATGTTATTGACGTTGATCTATCCTGGTGAAACTACAACTTTCCGAAGATGGTCTACTAAGTGCACATGTTAAGATACTTTGCATACTTTGTTTTGCTTCATGCAGGCTATATAGACGTGGACAACCAAGAGAAAAATATAACTTCATTACCAAGGATCTGAAATAAAAAAAGGGGTAGGCTATAAGCTCCCAGTCACAAAAGTGAAAGGAAATGGTTGTCACATCGTGAATGGTTTCTCAAGTTCAACCTCCTGTCCACTCATATTTATCGACATGAATCCCAATTATACCATTAATACGATTGTATGACAAAAATTGTCGGTCGTGTTGATTGAACGGTCGATTGATGCATTGCTTTAAATGTTTCTGCCACAAGGAATTGTGGGATGGCATTATCTCCTTTCCTTTCCTAAAGGATGGTCCACTGTACCCTATACTCGATATACTCGATAAGAAAGGAAGCATTGAAGCCTTTGCATTTTATTCTACTGTAGCCCTGTAGCTACTGTATTATAGATAGACTGCATAGAGCCTCAGCTGGACACAAAAAGTGAGAGAGAGAGAGAGAGAGTGGGTTTTTCGCCTTGTTTCCTGTTAGGGAGAAATTATAGAGTAAGTGTATTTCTAGTGTATTTCAGTGGACAGTCTGATCAAGTTCAAGTTCAAAGTTTATATTTGTTACATGTTTGTAAAAAATAACATTTTACATACAGTGAAATTAAAAAGGGGTAATCACTCTGTCATTTGTGCAACTTACTCGATCCTTAATAAATAATCACTAATAGTATTTAAAAACATACATCCCTTAAGGCAGCATAGGCGTCTGCCTGACTGCAGCAGTGTGAAGAGGCCAGCATTTGGGTGAGAGGCTTCTTGCCTGATCTTGCCTGAAGTACAGCCGCTGCCTTGATTTGGAGACCAAGTGCCATGTATGCAGAGACCATGAGAATTCCTGAGTGAGGTGCACCCCCAGGTACTTAAACCTGGAGACCCCCTCCCCAGGTTCCCCACCAAGGATAAGTGGGGTGATCCCACTGCTCTGCATCCTCCTGACATCCACCACCATTTTCTTTGTCTTGTTGACATTTAGGGCCAGATTGTTGGTCTGACACCACAGTGCCAGGTCGGCCACTTGGTACAGTATTGATTTGATACCTTTCTGAGTTTACCCCCCCAGTAACATGATTGGTCTAACAAATAAGTTAAAAATAATAATAAGAAAGTTAACTGCCAACGTTGCTACGCAACCTTCGGACTTGTGGACTTGGAAGTTCGAACTTGGTGAACTTTCCAAGTACAAACTTACAAGGACAGGAGGACACACCTGTAATTGGAACAGCAGCGGACCCGATGACATCACCACCTCAGCTTGTGCTACGGCCTCATGTAGGCATATGCTACTGAACAATATAAATGAATGATATAAAACAAAACCCCAGCCTCTTTCATTTAAAAATAGTGCGTAAATATTTTGAACGAATATAAATAAAAAGATGTGTGTGTGGGGGACGTGTGACGTCTGACCTGCAGGGGGGAGTAGAGGCAGGTTGGGAGCGAACCGGATCGGCTGGGGGGATTGGACCTGATTGTGAGCAGGTGCCCGCGATCAGGTCCAATCAGGGTGTGTGTACTTATGTACCTGCTTTGTGTTTTAGTGAGGGGGAGGAGAGCAGGGTGAGAGAGATCCGGAGGCCCGATCAGAGACAGAGATCGGCCCGATCATAGACCGAGATCGGCCCGATCAGAGACAGAGATCGGCCCAGGCACTACGCATGACAGATCTCAAACTTTCTGTTATATTTTGGACCCTGTGTTACATTTGTTTTGAACAATAAACAAGCTCCGCAGGAAGGGACGACAAAAGCTGGTCTCCACGCGCTCTGTGATCTTCTTACAACGTGATACTGATATAAGAATTACGAACAAGCGAGAAATGACACAGATTAGAATAGAAACAAACACACACACACACGCACACACCCACCATATTTCGGTGTACTTGAACATGTACCTGTACATTGACAATAAAGGTCATTCATTCATTCATTCATTCACTCACACAGACGCACACACGCACGCACGCGCATGCGCAGTCGGATGGATCCGACCGGGATTTCCGTTGCCGTTGCGATGGGTTTTCTCTATCAGGGAGCGCCTCCATCATAGTACGCTTGTGATACTACGCTGCGAAATGCATTCTGGGATATTTAACGGTCCCAAGTCCACACATGTCACCTCCGATGCATCCTTGATGGAATGGCCAGTTTAAGAACGCATCAAGAACACTTCCGGGTTGCTGTACTTGACTTGATGCAAACTTTGAATTGGAACAGTACTAGGGCTATAGATTACGTTTCACAAGAACCCAAGTACACAAGTACAGAAAAGTACATGGCTGGGTAAGTGGCTGGGTGAGGCTGCACACCTGTGCACAGTTTGTGCACAGGTTTAACCAGCAATCTCCTGACAACCACCTGCCAGCACCAGACTTTTCCCCTAACTGCACAGTGGAGCAGAGGAGACAGCACAGCAACCACAATAGGCAACCGTCTGTGGCTAGCCTCCCCTGAAATCAGCCTGCAGCAGCCCAGGCCATACCACACTTCTGCCAGCCAGCACGGCAGCCAAGGGCCCCATGCTCCATGAGGGAGTTGGGGAAAGCCCCTTTCGCCCTGGGAGAAGGTGGCCCTTCCGCATGCTGTTTCTGGCCTTCGGCGAAAGTAACACTGCAGCCGAGTTGAACATTAACCCTGCCCGTCCAGACAGCCTGCAATGTCGACCGAGAACTCTGCCAGTCAAGACAGCAGCCCATGCCTCTCTCCATGAGGGGAGGGGGTGGGTTGACGGGGTCACCCTGTGGAGGTTTTGGGACAATGGACAAATATTTTTTTATTTGGGGTATGGTATCCCTGAAAAGAGTCAGTTGATTAAGTTGGGTAGCATAACCCTGGTCCATGGCATGTCATGGTCCCTTTAAACCAGTAACCTCCACAAACAGTGGAGCACCATTGTCATGTTCATTTACCTCAACTTTCTTCTACCACGATCACACTGGAGGAGCCCAATAAAAGTCACTTAGGTGGATAGACACACCCTTAATGACACTATGGCAAACGATTTGCCCACCTTGCTTATTACTGAAACTTATGTTATTTAGGTCAAATGAGGAAATCATTGATAATCAACAATTGTCTTGGTCAAAACTTTTTTGGGGGAGAAATTTACCAGTATGTAAAAGTTAACTTCTGGGAAAGGGACCAGAAAATTCAAAAACCAACACAACCACCAAAATGTCAGTCATGTAAATCATTCTTGATATTAAAATGTGAAGCATATTTCCCCTGCTTGCATATTTAGTGTTGCACCTGGGGTCTTTAATGCACCACTGAAGCAACCAAGTTTCACTTCTGCTTTTCATAGTGCTTTTTTTGGCCTGTGGTTATGCTTTATGCTCCTGCCTGCTGCTTACTCAGGCGTGTTCTGCTCTAACATGTGTTCAAACAGAGCTCCACCTCCCCTTCTACCTAAAAATACTTGGTTACTTGTGAACTACGCCAGCTAGCATGAATTCAAAAAATATGCTTACTAAATAGTAAGCATATTCTAACAAGAAAATGCTTACTAAATAGTAAGCATATTCTTATTAAACACTTAATAAATAGTGATATTTTGGTTACATGCACAGATTTTAATGGGGGAGATTAAATGACATATCTCATCTATTGGGGCTTTATTGGGCGGACAATTGAAAACATATTAGTAGTCCCACAGTCCTACCTCCCTTACTGCTGATGACTTTGTCACCTACTTTGTCACCTACTATAGCTCAACTTTTACCGCTGCCATCGTCCTCCCTCCGCCCATCCCCACCTCTGTTTTTACCCAATTTATCTAAGTCTAACCATGCCACCTGCCCCCTTGACCCTATCCCTTCCTCTCTCCTCCAGGCCATCTCGAGCGACCTCCTGCCATTTCTCACCGCCCTCAAAACCAACTCTCGACACCACCGATATCCAGAACTACAGACCGGTATCTCTTCTCTCATTCCTCTGGCACTTGAAAGTGCCATCTCTAACCAACTGTCCTCCTATCTCTCAAATAACAACTTGCTTGACCCTCACCAGTCAGGCTTCAAGAAGGCACACTCGACTGAGATGGCTCTCCTCACCGTGTCCCTCCGTGCTGCCAGAGCCTCGTCCATCTCATCGGTTCTCATTCTCCTCGACCTGTCTGCAGCATTTGACACGGTGATCCCCAGATCCTCCTTGCCACTCTCGCCAAACTTGGCATTGCTGAATCTGCCCTGCCTGGTTCACATCCGACCTGACGAATCGCACCTATCAGGTAATATGGAATGGCTCCTTGTCCAAATCTTGCACGCTTGACACTGGTGTCCCTCAAGGCTCTGTACTGGGGCTTGTCTGTTCTACCGCTACACCAGATCTCTGGGGTCTGTAATTACATCACACGTTTTTCATATCACTGCTATGCTGACGACATACAGCTATTCCTCTCTTTCCCCTCCTCTGACAAAGCCCTGATTGGAACACGCATATCTGAATGTCTGGCAGACGTCAGCACTTGGACTGCCCATCACCTGAGGCTTAACCTCAACAAGGCTGAGCTCCACCTAATACCAGGGAAAAATTGCCCACACATGGACTTACTGGTTACTGTCAAGAACATCACTGTATCTCCAGCCTCCAACTGTCAGAAACCTTGGTGTGGTACTGGACAACCAGTTATGTTGCACCACAAACATCAACGCGGTGGCCCGATCCTGCAGATGTGCACTTTACAACATACGCAGGATACGACCCTTCCTCACAAGGGAAGCAGCTCAGCTTCTAGTCCAAGCGCTGGTCATCTCCCGCCTCGACTACTGGAACTCGCTCCTGGCTGGACTCCCTGTCTCTGCGATTAAACCTCTTAACCCTAGACAAGTCTTCTCTATTTTGGGACTGAGGTGGTGGAACGAGCTCCCTGCCGATGTCAGGATCGCAGAGTCACTCACAAGACTCAAAACTCACCTCTTCACCTAGACTCTGCATAGCCATTCAGTCCCCCCGCCCACTATTGTCTGTTATACGTCCTGGCACTAAATGAACGCACTTAATGCATGTTGTATTCATTCATTGCACTTGGTTCTATGAACATCTTTACTGTACCGACAGCGATATATTGTTTCACTTCTTATGATAAATGTACTTATTGTAAGTCACTTTGGATAAAAGCGTCTGCTAAATGCCCTAAATGTAAATGTAAATAAAGAGAGAGAGGAGATGGGGAGACAGAGAGATGAGGAGATAGGGAGACAGAGACAGAGGAAATAGAGAGACAGAGAGGGAGACAGAGACGATAGTGAGACAGAGACAGAAGAGGAGATAGTGAGACAGAGAAGATTGGGAGACAGAGATAGTAAGACAGAGACTGAAGAGGAGATAGTGAGACAGATGAGAAAGAGAAAGAGAGAGGAAATAGTGAGACAGAGAAGATAGGGAGACAGAGGATGATATAGTTAATAAGAAGGCCTATAACTTATTTCTGGACAGGGGAAAAGACCAGTCCTTTAGGGGGGATGAGGGTTCGTGGAGCACATTCTTGAAAACAGCTCAAAACAACAAAAATCAGTTGTAGGCTAATTATGAACGTTCATGCACGGTTGCGCTGTACTATTAAGAAGACTGAAAAGACTTCAGACCCCTTTATACAGGCTATGATTCGGACTGCCGATCATAAGCTGGTCAATAGTGACATCTAGCGGAACTTGGGGAAAATTACCTCGATGAATGGGACGAATAAAAATGAGCGTAAAGGAAGGAGGTTGTTATAAGTTGCTAATGTAGAATTGGCCAACCCAATATCTTGGATCCTACAGTTTATAAAAGTGTAGGCCTACACAAGGAAGCATTAGGCTACATTAGAGTGATTCAGAGTAATGGCAGTTTATCTTCTGGGATATTCGCCATCTGAATAATTTAAATTCAGATGCACATTGGAAATGCATTGAATTGGGTGTGTCTGTGATGCGATGTGACGCAACTCGCAATTGCCATCACTGGAGCCAAAACGCTATAGGCCTGTAGATACTGTTCTCCACTTTTTTGCGTGAAGTTGTTTGTCACTGCATTCCTTGCGGTTGCATGGCTGATGCTTCGATCGAACCATGCATTCCTTTGTAGACCGTCTACCAGGTTATTTTTATGGAGTCAGATCAGTCTCAATAATAATGAATGCACAGAGAAGGGTTCACACACGTATTTTGTGATTCATACATAAATGACTCCCTTCTCACAAATACATTTCAATGCACACACAAATGTTTCTTGTTTTAAATAAATGTAATATAAATCCATAAATATAT
>JAOPJL010034040.1:0-12061 GCA_027123545.1 Trisopterus esmarkii | reverse complement strand
CAACATCCATATCAAATATCTATATACATACTGAAAATATGCATTACCTTGCTGCTCTGGGAGTGAGGAAAGGTTTTTCTTGGCAAAACCTTTGGCACTTTGAACAGCACTTTGAACAGCCCTTTGAACAGAACTTTGCCGGGATTGGCCGGAGGGTTCCCTGGGCCACGCCCCTTTCACATTGGGGCACTTTTTGAGTAAATTGGTGGCACTTTGAACAGAACTTTGCCGGGATTGGCCGGAGGTGTCCCGGGGGCCACGCCCCTTTCATTTTGGGCCACTTCTCTCCATTATAAAGTGTCAACGTTTTTCTATGGCTGACCTTTGACACTCTTTGGCCGCCGTGCGGCCACCTTTGACCCCAGCGCCACCAGATTCGCAACAGAGGGTCCCCCAGAGCCACTGAAGGATAATCTGGAAAGAAAAATCCCCAAAGTCCTCTGGATTTTTTTGTTTTGCTCTTTTCACCCAAAATCCACACAGAAGCTGTCAGACCCATGGCCTCTAACACCCTTTGGTCAGAGAGTTTGTTTTGGAGGATTTTTTTTTCTAGAGGTCGCAGGAGTCTGAATTTTTAATAGGTTGTTCGGGGGATCTAGACGAGCGGAGGGACGTCCGAACCGTGCGGCTCGGACCTGTACTTTTTTGAAGGGCGTGGCTTTGATCGTTGGCCTTTTCCTCCCTTTGAGTGCTCGCCGTTGCCGCAAAAATGGACCAAACCATGTTAAATTTGGCCTCTGGTCTCCCAGAGTCCCAACTCTGTACACCTTCAGCAAAGCATAGTAGCTCTGCGGTGGTCGTATCGCAACCTGGCGAAAAGATCCTAGCTGAAGGTCCTCTGGCGCACGACATAGTCAAAAATCTGGCAGAAATTTGCCTCAAAAAGGTTTCCTGACCTTGTGTGACCTTTTAGGCCTCATTTCATTCTGGGCTACTTCTCTCAATTCGAAAGTGTCAACATTTTTCTATCGCTGACCTTTGACACTTGGGAAGGCCGCACGGGTCTGAAACTCTACACCGTGGATGAGCCTTTGCTCCTGAGACACAGAACCAGTTTTCAGACTCCCGGCTTAAAGGCGCATATTTATTATTATTATTATTGTATTATTAATTATTGAAAAATAACGGTGTCAGCTTCCTAGTTGGTGAGGATTAATCAATTATTACAAGTACACAAGTTAATCCATTTAACGTGATTACGTGTTACTGCGCTCACAGCCCTGTGTGCCATGGCCTCAGCCTCATGATGGATAGAACCTCTGTTTATTATTGCATTATTAATTATTGAACAATAACGGAGTGTCAGCTTGCTAGTCGGTGAGGATTAATTAATTATTACAAATACACAAGTTAATCCATTTATGTGTTTACGAGTTAGTGCGCTCACAGGTCTGTGTGTGTCGAGCACGTGACAAGGCCTCAGCCTGTCCTCTATGGACAGAATCACCGTTTATTATTATTATTGCATTATTAATTACTGAACAATAACGGCGTGTCAGCTTCCTAATTCCTGATATTTAATTCATTATCACAAATTATGCAAGTTAATCCGTTGACGTGATCATGTGTTAGTGCGCTCACAGGCCTGAGTGTGATCTGATCTTTAATTCATTATAACAAATATACAATTGTTATCTAGTTTGGTTAATCAATTACCTATTTAACTAATATCTCATGACTTTTACAGATGTCAAAAACAAAGCAGACTGGGGAATGTCCCATTTGTGGGAAAGTGCTATGCTTTATAGCAAAACACCTGAGGGAGATCCATTCCCTAAAGAACAGCCAGGAGAGGACCATCCTGAACAACCTGGCCACAGGCAGGACTTTGCTCCCCGCCGGACCCTGCCCCCTTCCCGGATGTTCGCCCCATCATCTCAATGTGGAGAAACATCTGCAGTCGATGCACACGATCCCAAAGAAAGGGTGGATTGGGAGATCAAGGCCCTCAAGGCTACAGCGCTGAGCAAGCTGGCGGCCTTGAGGGCCACTGCTCCCGATCCACCCATGGTCAGCATTCTGGACCTGCCTGAAGACCAGGCGCAGCAGTGACCCGGAGGCGGGAGTAATCCTCTGCAAGAAGCTCACATGCATCAACGCCCGCCTCCGGGTCCACGAGCTGGAGAGGGAGTTGGCAGACGCCTGTACCGTGAGTGAAAATACATAGCAATTATGCATTCTTTCCATGATCAATTTATTTCAATAACTCAATCATTACAGTGTCATTAATTAGCTGTCCTGTTTCTCTTGCTGTTTGTTTTTTCCCACTGCAGAGGCTGGCCCATTTCCAGTTCCAGGCCTGGCCTCAGCGCCGACGTCGATGTGAGTGAATGAAAAAAACATAGCATAGCAAATCATCTAATTATTTCAATAAATTACATTACAGTGTCATTCATTTGCAGTCCTGTTTTCTCTTGCTGTTTGTTTTTTCTCTCTGCAGGGGCAGCCCCGGCCCCGGAGGAGGAGGAGGAGGAAGCCCAGGCCCCAATGCCGGCCCCAGAGGAGGAGGAGGAGGATTGCGGATGATGGCGGGGCATTAGCTCAGGAGGTAGAGCGGGTTGGCTGGTAACGGCAAGGTTGCTGGTTCGATCCCCGGCTCCTCCTAGCTGAGTGTCGTGGTGTCCCTGAGCAAGACGCCTCACCCTAATTGCTCCTGACGAGCTGGTTGTTGCGCTGTGTGGTTGACTCCGCCGTCAGTGTGTGAATGTGTGCGTGAATGTCAGTCAACACTGTAAAGCGCTTTGGATAAAAGCGCTATATAAATGAGGACCATTTATAGGAGGAGGAGCCTTCATCCCCGCCCCCAGAGGAGGAAGCCCAGGCCCCAGCCCCAATGCCGGCCCCGGAGGAGGAGGAGGAGGAGGAGGAGCCTTCAACCCCGACCAAGACAGGGGTCAAGTGGAAGCTCCCATTTGGCACTACTGGGGTGAGAAGATAATTGATTAGTGTAATACATCATCATTTTGCCCAAGGCCAGTATGTAGTATGTAACTTAATCATGTCTTGTTATTGTTTTATATAGTCTCATTGTCCTTTTCTCTCTTTAACTCATTTCAGCGGACATGAAAGTGGCGCCCCAGAACCATTACTTTATTACGTCCTTTGGAAGGGGGGAGCCAGCAGTTCAGTTGTATATATTTATTATTTGTGTTTGATTTGATTCCTTAGTATTCATTCATTGTGTTAGAGTTATATATATTTATTCATGTTGTGTTTCAGTTTTATATATTTATTCATGTTCTGTTTGATTACTTAATATTTATTCATGTTGTGTGTTTTGAGACATATTTATGTTAATGTTCCGTGAAGATTTTGGAAACTGGTCGTATGTCCATTTTTATGGGGTCACAACCGTCTCATTAATAATGAATGCACAGAGAAGGATTCATAAATGTATTTTGTGATTGATATATAAATTACTCTCTTCTCACAAGTACATTTCAATGCAGACACAAAAGGATATCGGCATGTATAAATGTAAAATAACTCCATAAAAAAAAATAAGTTTCACAAACACATTTCTGATCCACACACCTGTGTCTTGTTTTAAATAAATAATATAAATCCATATATTTATTAATTAGAATAAATCATAAAAACGTATGAAGGAAGTATATTTCGGACACTTTTGCTGTTTAAAAAAAGTCATGACAGGGACTCTTGTGTCTTAAGACACAATGGGCAGAGCAGATAGTGCCTGTGTGCGTGTTTACTGCAAAAAGAAAAAAAATGGCTTTAAGGATAATGTGGTGAATATAGGAATAATAATAATAGGTTCATTAAATAAGGTGCATGAAATATACAAACGAAAAAAAACACAATTGGTCTAACTCAAAAGCTAAGCATATACCCTGCACATTGCAAAACAACCCAGTATCTAAGCAAGCATTAACCTTCCTTACCTTGGAGGGTAAGGTAACCCTAAGCCTACACACACACAAGGCAGCCCAACCCCCCACAGCTTTGTCCTGCCTTTTTTCTGGGCCTCTGGTACTGCAGCCTTCCTGCCCTCAATGCAGGCTCACCGTTGCCAATGTGTCTCTCCTGTTTATGTCCAAAAACTATTTTTTTGTCAGAAATAAAGAGCCAATGTGTATTGATGGCCACGCAGACACCTGTGAGTGCCACACAGGGTCGCACTCTCTGCAGCCTAACATAAAGACAACACACAAACACACACAAAGATGTTTTTACTTCTACCAAAAGGCTTCTGGAGTAGATAGCTCAGTTGTTACTCTCATACAACTGGTCATATTCGAATATTATATCAAATATTACTTGAAAATGGTTAATGATTAAAGTGTGTGAAACTAAACTCAAATAAATATTAAAAGGGGATTGTTATGAAAGAAAAAAAAACATGTTTTGACTGTGAAAACATGGAATGAAGGCTTTTCAAACACACTCTCACAGCAGCCCAAAGCTATCAACCAGAAAAACAGGAGGTCAACAGAGGCCATTAAGCAGAACAAAGGGCAGGTTGTTGGAGGGGATGGATGCTTGGTCCCTGCCTGGGTCATAACTCACTCATTTGGGGAAATTTCCCAGATTTCCCTAACAGGGCACTTGGCCCATTAACCATGACTGCTTCCTTACCTTGGAGCCATTTCTCTGAAATTAGCAACCTCTTAACAAAATGAAAAGAATTGGAGAAGCGAGGATGAAATGTCAAGCAACGCTCATGTATTTAAACCTTCGGCCTGTGTGTATGTATTTATATGTATGTATGAACTCTATGTATTCGATTATTATATATATATATATATATATAATATTATATATATAAATAACTATGCTATACTATACTATGCCTCACCAATCTCATTTAGATTTCGATGATGCAATGTGGGTGGGGATGGGCGGGGCTCACCTGTAAGATAGCCCCACCCACAATGCCTCAGTATGCATTTAAATCGGTGCTACCCGAGATGCTTCACACTGAGCTTCAGACTGACCAGCTGGAGACTGCGCCAGAGATCTACAGAGAAGAGCCAAACCACCGTTTTCAATGCTACTAAACAGCATTTATTCTGACGCTTTACCAGAACCCACAAAAAGCAATTTTAATTGCTACATTTTTTCTCAGAGTTCCAGAGTTTACCTTTTTTAAAGAGTTTGCTTTACTCTTTCCGACATGACAAGGTAAGTTAAATGAATACTTGCTTGCCTAGATTGTAAATAATGTTAGATACTGTATTGCAGATGGTCTGCTTTTGCAATGTTCAGAGTATATGCTCGTTTATGCTATACATTACCCAAATTAGTGAGTTATTTAATTATTTCTGTGTGGCACGCTCCTGGAAAAGCAACCCAACCTATTGGATTGTCTGTGGAATGTGAGCACTCCCATTGCTGCCCCTCCCCCCTCAGTCACATGTTAATAGGTCAAAGATGGACTCTTACATGGGCTTGATGGGCCTAATGGGCCTAGCTCCAATGACCCCCAGATAATGATGATTTTGAGTCAGGGTTAGGGTCAGGTTTTTTATTTTTTTGTTTGTACACTTCATCCACCTTATTGTATCAACCTATTATTAATTAACCTATTATTATTCCTATATTAACCACATTATCCTAATACCTTTTTTTTTCTTTTCGCAGGGTAAACAGGACCTTTCTGCTTTGCCCATTGTGTCTGAGAACATATGGCTGCCTACCAACCCATCTGCGGAGGGTATGCATGAAGAACGGGACTAAAGAAGCAATCAAATCCGCTGTTGCAAAGGCCAGGTCGGACGTTGCGGACCTCCTGAAGTATGGCAGGGCTTTCAGTTACTCGGTCCTGACTGAAATTTTGGCAGATGCATATCCAATCAACAGGTTGGTGGCTTTGAAATTACTTCTTGTTTACTCACTGATCACGTCCAATCCCCCCATTTTCAAATATCTTGTTCTCCTTATTGAAACAATTTGCCAGATTTAGAGAATTAGTCATGCTTTGTTTTGGTTATTGGCCGTTCTTTTGTTCTGGTTGATAGCTCGGTGCTACTGTGTGAGTGTGTGTGTGCAAAGCCTTCATACCATGCTTCCAAACTTTGAGTTTAGCTAGTTTAGTTAACCATTAACCAACATTAACCATTTTCAATATCTTGTTTTCCTTATTGATAGATTGATCGAGGAGCTGGAGCGTCATCACTTGTTTGTGACTGATATCCCCCCCCCTCTGCCCAATGCCAATCCGGGGGCCGGACCATCCACCAGACAGCCACCTGAGACTGAGGCTGGAGTCCAGGGTGAGCCGTCTGGAGAGTGTGAGCCGTCTGGAGAGTGTGAGATTCCATCCGAAGTGGAATCTGACGAGTTCTTTCAATGGTGAGTGAGAGTCTCAGTTCCACAACTTATTTGATAATGTGTGTTTTTGAGTGTGGCACACATTAAATCATAATTATGCACTATTATAACAAAAGTCTTATTCCACATTGCAGTGATCGAGGTGTGAAGTACACCAACAAGGCCAGGCGTCACATGCTCGAGAAGGGCCTTTATGAGAAACATTCTCTGGACCATCCACTGCTGAGGGACTTTGCTATACACCTGGAGAAGGATCTCCTCAATGACAGTTATAAACAGGAGGTGAGGACCATTGTTACACACTCTGTGTTTATTAGAACCATTAATTAGAAAGTTAATAAAGGATGAAGCAAGAAGCGACAGTCATTAAGGTTATTTAACATTGTTATTATTTTCAGGTTGAGAACGTTTCTCGGTACCTCTACTATGCTGACCCCGAGAAACCATCCCTGCAGTTTGTCCATAACAGAGAGAAGCTCAGACAGTACCTGCTTGACCTCTCTGAGGCCACATTGAAAAAACAAACCCAGCAGAATTACCTCAAGGGCTTGAAAGGGTTGGTAGCTGTTTTATTCATCATGATGTCAACAGTGTAGACAATAAATGTAAATTGTTATTACATGAACATACCCATAAACCAGGCCTGTCAAACTCAAATACCCAGTGGGCCGAAATAAAAAACTGGTTCCAAGTCGAGGGCCGGACATGTTCAATATTTATTATGAACTTAAGTTTTACCCATATTGAATCTGAAAGTGGCCTAAAGCTTAGGCTTATAAGCTATTGCAATAAGATCTATTCATTTGTAGGCCTAAACATGAACTCAGCCTTAGTTTTACACATATATATATGTAATCTGAAACAAGGAGTCTCAGATCGATTTTCAAAATAAAATAAAGAAGACACTAATTCTGATGCCTCTCATTGAAAATCCAAACAATAAGATTTATTTATTTGTAGGCCTAAACGTGAACTCAGCCTTAGTTTTACACATGTATGTAATCTGAAACAAGGAGTCTTAGATCGAAGAAGACACTAATTTAAACAATGAACTCAAACATGAACTCAGCCTTACATAAACATGAACTCAGCCTTAGTTTTACACATATAAATAGATATGTAATCTGAAACAAGGAGTCTTAAATCGAAGAAGACACTAATTTAAACAGTGAACTCAAACATGAACTCAGCCTTACATAAACATGTACTCAGCCTTAGTTTTACACATATAAATAGATATGTAATCTGAAACAAGGAGTCTAACTCAGATCAAATTTCAAAATAAAATAAAAAATACACTAATTTCACATGCCTCAATTAAAATCCAAACATATTCAAAAGTGCAAAAATGAAACCTATGCTACATCAAAGCTCAGTTTACTGCAGTGTGATTTGCCCTGGTGCCTGAACCAGATACTTGACATCTCTTCTTCGACGCAAGTTCCTCAATGTTTGGGGTCAGGCTCTGAGCTGAGGAAATCCTCAGGATTGAGTGAAGGTGTTCATCAGTGAGACAACTCCTGTGTGATGTTTTGTTCAACTTCATTACAGAGAAAAGTTGTTCACAAAGGTATGTGCTACCAAACATAGAGAGCATTTGAGCAACTTGAGCACGCAGCTGGGGCATTGTGTCAGGGATGAAACTTGAAAACTGTGCAGCACCAACAGAGTCATACTTCGACTTGAGTGTGTGGCTACATTGGAGTTCGATCAGCTCCATTTGGAGGTTGGTTGGTGCGGTTTCCACGTCAACTGCAAACGGATTACTGAGCAGTTCAAACCTACTCTTTTGGGCTTCAAAGTCGGCAAATCGGCGTGTGAATTCGGCGCCAAGTATGCCGAGCTTTTCAGCAAATTGTGCACTTGGGAACACAGAGACCTGCTCTTTCATGGTTTGGCAGCACGGGAAATGGCCCAGGTTTTCTCGCAGGATTTGCATCTCCCACAGGCGCAGCTTGGTTTTAAATGCCTTCACCGCAGCGTGCATGTCAGTGATCACATGATCCCGCCCTTGAAGCTGCAGGTTGAGCGCATTGAGATGGCTCGTAAGTCACACAGAAACGCCCATTCACACCAAAACACCTTGTCCCGGAGCTCTGTTGTGTCTTTCCCTTTGCTTTCCATGAACTGACATATTTCCTCACGCAACTCGAAACATCTGTTCAGCACCCTCCCCCGGCTTAGCCAGCGCACCTCTGTGTGATAGACCACATCACCATATTCCGAACCAATCTCCACCAGAAAGGACTTGAATTGACGGTGATTCAAACCTTTGGCTCTAATGAAATTAACTGCTTGTGTTACAGTTCTCATTACGTGATCCATTTTCAAAGCCTTGCCACACAACGATTCCTGGTGTATGATGCAGTACGCAGTCAGCTCACCAGCGCCGTTCACCTCCAGCATTTTCTCCCGAATCCTGCCCACCAATCCATTCTTTTGACTGCACATCGCAGGCGCCCCATCCGTTGTTAGTCCCACAAGTTTATCCCATGGCAGACCCATTTCATTCACACATTTGCACACCTCATCAAAGAGATCCTTCCCGGTAGTTGTGCCATGCATTGATTTCAGTCCTAAAAGTTCCTCTGTAACGCACAGGCTCGAGTCAACTCCGCGGATGAAGATTGACAGCTGGGCCGTATCTGATGTGTCGGTGCTCTCATCCACAGCGAGGGAGTATGCAATGAATTGTTTTCCCTTTTCCATAAGCTGTTGTTGTAAATTGGTGGAGGGCTCACATACACGATCAGCAACAGTGTTTCTGCTCAGACTGACGTTTAAAAAGGCTTGTCTTTTATCTGGGCACACGACATCGCAAACTTTTAACAAGCAGGTTTTTAGAAATTCTCCCTCGGTAAAGGGCCGGGCGGATTTAGCAATCTCCTCCGCCACAATGAAACTAGCCTTTACAGCAGCATCACTTTGTATTTTGGCTTTAACAAACATAGTCTGCTGTGACACCAAACTTCGTTTCAACTCCACTACCTTCTGTAGCTTCTGTTGAATGTTCATATCCTTGTACTTGTCTTGATGTCTCGTTTCATAGTGCCGTCTTAAATTGTACTCTTTCGTGACGGCCACATCTGCCCCGCACACAAGACAGATGGGTTTGCCGCCCTTCATATCGGTGAACATGTATTCATGTTCCGTTTAGCCATTTTTTTTTCGGGGAAAGCGACAGGTAGCTAACAAAAAGTTAGCTAAAAAACCTAGGCTACTTCAGATGATAAAACAGTATGAGGCTGCTGCAGTAAACATTCTAGACAAGAGCGCTACAGGTAGTGGGGGGGGCTGGGCTCGCGCTTGCGGGCCTAATTGACGTATACCAGCGCAGCGGCAGTGCATTGTGGGACTTGCAGTTTTAACGCTGAAATGCGATAAACCGGCGGGCCAGTTCTGATAGACATTAGATATTATCTGGCGGGCCAAATTAAATTACACCGCGGGCCGGATTAGGCCCGCGGGCCTTGAGATTGACAGCTATGCCATAAACCCTTGAACTTCCACCGACAGATTCCTGAATTTCCACACTACGCTCACCAACCTAATGGATGAGGATGGGGCACTCTTTAGAGAGTGCAGGCACTTCATAGACTACATCGGTTCGCTGCAGAAGGTCACCTCCAAGCTCGTGAGCAAGGAGATCACCCACAAGAGGTAAGTTTGAGTGTTTGTATCCATGTTAATAGTTGACACTACAGAACTGGTAATAATAATGAAGTAATATGATGTTAATATGTTGATGTGTTGTCTCATAGGCATAGCATGTTGATTGGAGTCAATCAATTAACACCGGCTGACTGCTGGGCTGTCCTGGTGAAGGCCAAGCAGGACTTCATGGACATGGACAAACCTGCCAAACCTGTTCTGCCAACCTGGAGCCTGCCGAGTCCATGTTTGTGGTGTACTACCTTGAGGCCATCGTCATCCTCAAACACCTCCAACGACCAGGCGTGGTGGAGCACATGACTGTGAGTGTAATTGTGCTCTTTTGGTCTGCATCGATACACTTCTCCTGACAGTTTAGAATTTACATTTACTAATCAATGGCATACCCTCATATCTTACAGGTCAGTGAGTGGCTTGACAGGAAGGAAGAAAGGCAACATTATGTCATTGGGGTAAAGGAGCACAAGACGGCAGCACATCAAGTGGCCGTGTTTGCCCTGTCAGAGGAGGAGGAGCGCGTAAGTTCATCGCAGTGACACCACATCTTCTGTTAGAACCTGTCAGAATGTGTACAACATCATAAATTAACCTTGATTCCCGTTTCTTCTCTGCCAACAGTGGTTCGATGTCTACTACAGACTGGTGCGGCCACAGCTCCTTGAAAGTGCTCCTTCCAACTTGAAGAGGAAGAGGGCTGTGGATAAAGTTGGTGCGGAAGGGAGGTTCTTTGTCTCCTCCACAGGGAGGGCAATCCACAACCCATCCAGCGACCTGATGCGGCTGCATTCAAAGTGAGTGAATAATTTCCCCTCTTATATGTCTGCTCATGTGCTGTTCATCGCTGTCATCGCTGAGATGTCTTGATACATTTCTAACATACTGTTCAAACTTATTGCATTTTAGATACAACGTCCCGTCAGTGACCAGCCAGATGGCGAGGAGAACATTTGAGATGGCAGCTGCGTCCTTGCCGGAAGGTCAGAAGTCTATGGTGGCCGATTACCTGACCCATTCCAGCGCAACAGCCGAGAAGCATTACCGCATGAAGCAGTGTGCCACCCTTGTGAAGACCGCTCGCTGTTGAGCACCATGGGTAGTGAGTCAAGGTGAGCAGGTTTTATAATGTCAACACAATGCAAACGTAATCAAGCTCACCACAATTTATATTTAGACACAGTGAAAGTCTTATGTTTTACTTATAATCTCATTCATTTATTATTTTATTTAGGCCTGAGTCTTCTGGGGAAGCTACCAGGCATGATTCTTCCGTGGAGGGTTCCAGCCATGGTGACCGAGGATCTGCTGTGGAGGATCCATCCACCTGTTCCACTGAAAATGCCAAGGTGAAATTCTTCAAGGCATATGAAACTCTACTGGAAACCTACCCCCTTTCACTAAATGGGAGAAGGCCAAAGGTGCACCAACGTCGGGATGTGTCTCAAGTATTTGAGCGGAAGTTGTACACCTTCTGGGCGAAGGAACAGATGGAAATTCGAGTAGAAAACATCCGCTGTAAGTATTTTCCAACAATATTTAACCTCATTTCAGAGTAAAAATTATTGCATGATTCAAAGTTTTCAATGATTATGGTATTCATGACTAATGAAACTTTTGTTATTTATTTTTACAGCACAATTCACTCGACGTGAGCCCACCAAAGAGCGGGTCAACCTCATGATCAGGAAGATGGGTTGGAAGAAGATGAGTGCTGACGTCGCAGATAGAGTTCTTCAGACCTGGGCCCCGTCTGGATCTGAGGACCCTATTGCGGACATTGAAAACATACGGGAATCGGTGCAGACCCAGAGGTGGAGAGGACTTCACATCAGAGACTTTGAAGGGAAGAGCAAAGGGATCATTACGACCCGCATATTCCAGGCTGGTGAGGTGCTCTGTGACTACCATGGAACTGTAGTCAAACGCAGTGAGGGGCTGGAACCACACAGAAGCACCACTGGCAAGGAGATTGGATATATGTTCTTTTACAAAAATAAAAAATGTGTATTGACGCCCACAGAGACACCTGTGAATGCCACATGGGAATACAGACTTTCGGCAGGTTGATCAACCATTCAAAGAAAAATGCCAACATCAAGCC
>JAOPJL010034008.1:706-12116 GCA_027123545.1 Trisopterus esmarkii | reverse complement strand
CACACACACACACACACACACACACACACACACACACACACACACACACACACACACACACACACACACACACATTCCTACACATACAGTATATACCCACTCACACCACTAACACTACTGACAACACACCTCATGGTTAGTTTATCCTATTTTGGTCTTTCTTCAATAAATATTTGGTTAAAGAGCAACTTGCAGGTTTAATTTATATTCTACTCAATACATGATATTGTCTGAAAAGGTCTTCTAAAAACGTAAACGTAGAAATTACTATGTTACACAAAACGTAAAATATATAATTTGATGAAAATGCGCCAATTGTTAACCTATCGTTGAACCCCCTAGCAACAAGTCCTATGACGTAGGCAGAGGCACTCCCTTTCGCGCGCCACTCTCTCATTGTGGGTTTCGACGTAGTACGAGAGCGGTAGCAAGAGACAGATTGAGTTTGCGATTGAGTTTAGTCATGGTGAATTATTGTGTTTGTGCAGGATGCACAAATTCCTGCCTGACAGAACATCGTGTCCATCATTTTCCGTCAAGGAAAAGCAAGGCTTTTCGTTTATGGGTGCGTTTCGTGCAGGTGAAGAGAGCAGACTTCACGGCAGCGTCTGTCACCGTACACTCGGTGATTTGTAGCGCTCATTTCACTCCGGAGAGCTATCGACAAGGAGATTTGTTGGAGTCTCAGATGGGATTTCGGAGTAAGGATCATGTGAGGCTGATCGCTGATGCTGTTCCCGCTGTTCACTTGATGGTTTCAAGTTCAAAGCCGAAGGATCCACTTGAAACTGGCGCGGGCGGGACTGGAGGACCGAGTGCTACCACTGCTAGTGCTAGCCGAAATGCTTTGCACCGAAAGCTGTCTCTTAGCCGAGTAAGTCTTACTTTTACCTCTTTTAACTGCTGTTTTGGTGTTTCGGTGTTAGTGTATTAATGGCGGAATAGAGAAGTGATTTGAGCATTGGGCAATCCTCCAGCTAGTTAGCAACATAGGCCCACAACACATTTGGCTATTGCATTAGCAAACATTTTGTAGCTGATGACATGTGTGTTCCGATATCCATACTTCCATGAGTACACTATCCGCACTCACTAAGTGCGCTGATTTTCAGATGTCAATGTCTTCCAAAACCGAATACTCCATGGTGCACTACCCAGAAATTCCCGCAAAAAACATCCCGCTGTGAACGGTGAACTCTTTACGCGTAGTAGCTATAAAAGCTACAAAATAACTAAACTAATGCAGGCTATGTGGAAAATGCTCGTTGAGTCCACACTTCGCGGTTTGACCGTTTTGGGTACACCATCCCGGTCCTTTCAGTACACTTCTATTCGCCCCGATCTGAATTGGAACGCCCAACCTACTCAAACTAAGCATAGTGAGTGCGGATAGTATGGATATCGGAACACGGCACATGGTGACATGGGTAGCTAAGCTAGCTAAAATTGCATTTTGAACCATGCTTTCATCTGGATAAAACTGCCTTGACTGCAAGTTGTTAGCACAGGGCTTCGGTGTAATAATACACACAGAGAGAGACTGGGCTTAACAGGTTTTCGTTTTTCCGCCTTCTGGCATCAATTTATCAGTTTGCACAAATTGTGAGCTGTTGTCAGGCAGCTAGCTGCTAGTTCTAGCCCAACACTCCCGTTTCCCCATTCGGTTTTGTATCCTGTGAGTTACTCTCAAGTGATTTCACTATTTATTTATTGATAAATTCTCTGAAATCCCATATGTTTGCTCCTCAAGTTGACAGACAGGTTCTCATTATGAATCTCCTTACCATGCAATATACAAATCAAATCATACAATACAATGTCTCTGTGTGTAGTTCTATTTCATAGTTAATTGTTGTAGCACTGGTACATTATAATCTTGATTGTGCAAACAAGCCACAATTGTACAGAAGGCATTGCCCTCAGTATTGTATTTGATTAAATGTTTTGACATGTCAGAGATGGTTTTGTTTTATTTGTGTTTATTGTATATTACTGATGTTTTACTGATCCAGCATGTCCTATTTCTTGTCTGTGATTTTGCCCTGTTTTCAGAATTTGGCAGAGAGTGCAGGCAGTGATGAAGGGATATATGCACCTAGCACTGTAGCATTTGAAGATACAGAGGGCCTCTCTCCACAGGATCCTGGACCATTAGTACTTCATAGTGGGTCACAGTGCAACATCAAGTGTCTGCAACGTTCTTCAGGTAGTGTAACTTGTTTCTATCATTAACTGTATATGATGCAAACATTTACAAGTTACTTTTAATGGTAGAAAGACAACATTTCTTACTAGACTGTATTAGGCTGTGCATGCGTTGTGACCACTAACTATGTGATGCTGTGCAATTATTAACATGAATCTATTTTCATATTAGCTGTGCAGGTCAAACCTGAACTGGTTAGTGTGGGGACTCAGACTGAACGGTTTGAGCGACAATCAACTCCTCTGCCCAGTCCTGTCCAGAGTGAGGACGAATCATTCCCTGATGTCACTGACCGTTTTGATCTGTCATGGGCCCCAGACAAGGAGATGTGTAGTGAGTCATCTGATGAGGATAATCCAGAAGAGCCAATGCAGGAATCTCTCAATGACTCCAAGTAAGAAAATGGGAACCTATTTTTATTTCGATTGTGTCCACACATTTTGTCACAGTCAGCATTAATGAGCATTCTCCTTTTCTTTGTCCAGTGTGGCTGACAAGTTCATTGTTTGCCTAAGCGAGCTGATGTGTTTGTTCACTGTTTGCTCGGTCTGTTGTGGGGAAACCCAGGGACAAATAGTGTACCAGGAAGGGACTTACATTAAAATCAAGCAGGTAAGAGAATATTTTAGAACTTTTTGTCTGGAGTTGAATCATGGCCTGTGTATACTGTATACATTATTATAATTAGTTGTATTAATTTCCTGTTTAATATACATCAGGCCTGCACAGCATGTGGCTATCAGCGCTTCTGGCAGAATCAAAATATGCTGCACCGAAACATGCCAGCCTGCAATCTCCTACTCAGCGGTGCCATTCATTTTTCCGGCTGCATGGCTACTCAGACAATCAGGATGCTGAAACTGTTTGGGCTGCAGTGCATCAGTGCCAGTACTTTTTTCCGCCATCAGCGTCGTTACACAATCCCTACCATCGTGCAGACCTGGCAGGATCAGCAGAGAAGGATCATTACAGAGCTGAAGGAGATTGGGGGTGGACTGATCCTCTCTGGTGACTGCAGGTAGGTTGATTCAACTCCTATTGCTGTCACAGAAAACCGGGCAAAACAGTATTGGCAGATGCATAAAATGTCTGTTCTTTTTTTTTCTCCCATTTACCTAACAAAAAACCTGTCCTCGACCTTCATAGATCAGACTCTCCTGGACATTGTGCTAAATATGGAACGTATTCCTTGATTGAAGACAGAATAAACAAGGTTTTGGATCTTCAACTTGTTCAGGTAGGGTAAAGTCTTAGACAAATAAATAAGGTGTCAGGTTTAAAAGCTACCGATATGACCATTTTTTTTGTTCTTACAGAGCTCAGAAGTCCCAAACAGCACCTGGTGTGAGATAGAGGGTTTGAAGCGCAGTGTGCGGTTCCTGAAGGACCAAGGCATGCAGGTGTCAGCCCTAATAACTGACAGAAATCGCCAGGTAAAGATGCTCGGACACAGATATATATAAAAAGAAAAATATTCCACATTTAGACCAGACAATCTTGATTCACACAGAATCACTTTAAGTTTATATTCTCATTCTTTATGTGTTCCATGGTTTAGGTTGCTAAATGGGTCCGTGAGGAGTTGCGTCCAGAAGGAACAAGCCATTTCTACGACATCTGGCATGTTGGGAAAAGTATGTAACGCTCTGTTGGTACCGTAGTTTTGCTTTGTTTGGATGTTATTTCTGATTCTATTACCTTTTTCAATATGTCATGCTTCTGCTGTGGAATAGGTCTACAAAAATCTATTGATGCTGCGGCCAAGGAGAAGGACTGCGAGGATCTTAAGCTCTGGAAACCCGCTATTGTCAACCATTTATACTGGACTGCGGCTTCCACCCCAAATGGTGATCCTGATGTAATGGAGGCCAAGTGGCAGAGCATGCTGAACCACGTTCAAGATGTACATGAACACAGCTACCCGTCATTTCCGCGATGTGAACACCCACCTCTGGAAGGAGAGGCAAGGGACAAGCAGTGGCTGGAACCAGGTACAACAGTGTACAGAGGTCATGTTAACTAAATGTAATCATGCCTTGTTGAGTGTTTGTAATAGTTATTATACATTATCCTGTTTTGTACAGGATCAACAGCTGCGATAAAGTTGGAAAGTCTTACTTCCAAAAAGACCCTGCTAAAGGATATTCGACAACTCTCACCGGATCACCAAACATTTTCCTTGGAGGCATTCCATTCCCTCATCTTACACTTTGCACCAAAGCACACCGGCTTCTCATTTCTTGGAATGTACAGCAGGTAAATGTTACTTAGGGTTAATGGATGAATCTGGCTACATCTAATGCAGTCTAACATAGTAGCACGCACCTCATTGAAAAAGGTCCAAATTGTTCATTAGAATTACATCACATGGAGGATCGCCTCATGAAACGTGATTAAAGTAACCTTAACCTCTTGCTGGAATGTACTGTATTACCAGCGTCAGACCACTTTTCTTTTTGTTTTAGTTGTGGTGCCTAATACTGAAGTGTACCTTTTTCCTATAGACTTCTCTTAGCAGTCCTCCATTTTAATGAGAATGGAGACAGAGACGTATCCCGGACAAACAGTGGTGAGGCACGCTACGCAGTCCGTTACCCCAGGTTTCGCAAGGGTGGCTGGGTTGTCCGACCCATAAAAGAGAAACCATCATATGGTGAGAACTTCATTCAGTTTCTAAAGATATTTTTTTAAGTCTAGTCAAATTTTACCTGACTCAGTCAATGAATTAACTATTCCATTAAATGTGATCTCAATATTTCTTTCCCTCATCTAGAATATGCATCGGCCCTGATGGTCTCACTAAGAGAGGCATACATGAGGTCACCACAGTCCCTCCAAGAAGACAGCAACATCCTGTCCTCAGCTGCACCTGCCCCCCTATCCACACACCACAAGATCGCCAAGGATGAGGCAGTCGGCGAATATCTTCAACGTCATTCACGTTTCAAACAATAAATACATTGTATACACCAAGGCATTTAGTGTGTTCATTTTGTTAAAGATATGTTTATTTATTGATCATCCCCCATATGGGGCCATTGGAAACCTCTGTATGTTCCCCCTTCTTCCGGATACTGTCTCCTGATTGCAGCCACAATACAAGCGGGTATCGCCTTCCTGATCTCCCTGCCCAGAAACCCATGTGCCCATCGGACCACCTGTCTGTAGGCTGTATATCGGAATTGCCTAGAATGAGGGGATAAAAGTATTTGATGTAACAGTTTCCATTCTGTTCAATAATTAAGTGTGTGTACATTTAATTAGATATCCACTTAACTGTGAGCATCAAATGCTAATCTGTTGACAGTTGGTTAATTGTGTAGAGAACTGACAAGTATTGGTGTAAGGTGGATAATAATAAGGTAGTATAATTGTATTGTAAATTAGTCTTGTGTAAACATACTCTGCTCTGCTGGCGTGGAGAGCGCCATGCTCCTGCCTGAAGTTGAGGTATGCAACTTGCAGCGAAAACGGGTTGAGGCAGCAAGCATCAAACCCGGGATGGAGCGTCAGGCAAGTAATGTCCGTGGCTGGGACTAAATCCTGCACTAGGGCCCAGTAGGCATCCACCTCTCGACAACACATGCTGTCCACTGCCGATGCCATAGCCTCACAATGTCCACAAAGGCACCTAGCCAATAAAACACTAATCAGCCGTTTGGAGAAACCCTTCTTTCTAATCTGGCCCGCTCTCCTTCCTTCTAGCAGGCAAAATTGCATACTGGATTTTCAGACAGTGAGATATGATTGTTAGACTGTTATTGTAACTTTGGTATTGACATTATCTATGCATGTATTCAATATAGCTAGCAGCTAGTGCTAACCAGCTTGAGCTCCAGTCCTTGTCTCTGCGTTAAAATCTCAGGTTGTATGTAAAGACAAAACGTTGCTGGCTTAAATTAAGACAATCTTCATGGATGTTTAATCAAGAACAAGGTCGTAAGTATGTTTGTTAAAGCAGATTTATTGCATAACACCAATGTAATAGCCCTAGATGAACCAGTTAGCCAATGCTAGCTTTAAAACTCACCATGATACCTGTCCAATTCGCCATTGATTCTCCTGACACCACAACTCCATTTCTCTCCTCTGCCCATTAATCCTCCCCCTGATCGCCCCCCTGACATTTCCCTGGCTCCTTTCCTGCCTAGGAGGCTCATAATTATAGGCCTGTGGGCCATCAAAGAGATGCTCGTTGGCGTGCGTTTCTTCGTCCACATCCATATTAACTGCGCTTGGACTTGACTGGACTCCCTCGCGTTACGTCATTTCCGGTCGGCGGTTTCATAGAGACGGAAGTTATTTTCACAATAATATCACCGTTTTATCTCAAAATATCGTTTTAGAATGGTTAAAAAATTATTCAGTCCTGCACATCTAGTTGTGTTATCCTTAATATACACTATTCTATGTAATGGTGTTTAACCTGCATGTTGCTCTTTAATATACACTATTCTATGTAATGGTGTTTAACCTGCATGTTGCTCTTTAAATGACTGTGTTCATCTCCCTCCTTTGTGGTCCTTCCTGGTTTGTGACACTGTAAAGCTCTTTCAGACAAACTGTTTGCAAAATGAGTGATGCAAATAGACTTGACTTACAACTCCCCAGCAATAAATTTCACCACACATTGTTTCAATTAAAGACAATTTATTTAAACTTAAACATCAGTGCACGCGTGTGTGTGTGTGTGTGTGTGTGTGTGAGAGTGTGTGTATTTATTTTATATTATTAATATTATTATTGTTATTATTATTATTACTAATTAATTAACTATCTATATATATATATGAGAGAGAGAGAAAGATTACTAATTGTTTGATTACCTCTTATTTTTTATTCTATTTTATTTATTTATTTTAATTAATTAATTGATTTTATATTATTATTATTATTACTAATTAATTAAATATCTATATATAAGAGACAGAGAGAGAGAGAGAGAGAGAGAGAGAGAGAGAGAAAGAGAGTGAGAGAGCTATATTTCATTTGTGGCAGGAGGGGTTGTGGCACTCGAAACTTCGCCACCCTCGTAGGTCAGAAGAAGCTTGGCTGGGACGTCTTCTCCGAAGCCCCAAACATCTTTTTTTATTAGCACCTCGGTCAGGCTGCCGTCAAGGAGGAGCACATCCCCGTTCTCTGCGAAGTCGACTGCCTTCACCTCGATGGTTGTCTGTAGAGGCACTATCTGTGGAACATAGACACAAACTGTATATGAGACTATGGGTAAGTCAGTCTTTCCTCATAGCTACACAACTCCTCTCTTTTATGCACATCTCTATAAGCAACTGCCCATTAAAAAAATAAATATTCCAATTTTGATTACCCAATTTACTTTTGTAGATTAAAGTCGATTTTTGCACAAACTGCTGGAGCACTGTTTGTGAAATTTCAATGTTTCTTCATGCAAGGAAGTAGCCGTTTCGATCCTGAATGTGTGGAAACTTTATCTAAATAACGGCTGTTTATCTTCCAAAATGAAAAAGATCAGCGCCGCCAAGTCTGTGAGGGCCAGCCGGGATCATCGGGTGATCACACTCACACACACATACCAAAATACAGACAGAGGTGCAGGGTGTGTGTGTGTGTGTGTGTGTGTGAAGGGGGGGAGGACTCTGCAGAAACAGTCACTACCACACATAAATTGAAGCCCATAGGTGATGATTAAGCCAGATTTCTTTTGCATAAGTCAATATCAATCTTCCAGATTCTACTATGTTTTTGTCTCTGCTAATACATTACTTACTTCGATCTCAGTGTGCATTGTTGAATGGAGTGAAAATCCATACTGGGGCGAGTTTTTCACTCTCATGTGGGTTATGAAAATTGGTGAACCGTTGCTCAATGGCACCAAATTGGCCTCCCGCCAGAGGCACACTGCAACCTCTGCGTCCCCCTTAAAAAAACAAACAAAAAAAAAACAGGTGTAAGTATGTTTGTTTCAGATTCACATGGACACTTGCCTGTGCAAAACATGATTTTGGTGATGAGAGTTATTTCGTTTTTACCTGCTTCATCCTAAATTTCCTCATGGGCAGTTTGCCCCAGTCTGCACTTATAATGTTCACTGGTTCCAGCTAAAGGTGATGTTATGTTAGGGGGACACAAAAAATGTGCAGGAAACAATTTAATGATGACCTCATGTGATTTGGCAACATCACAGATACATTTATATTATTTCTATGAGAGCGTTATGGAGAGCAGTGAAAAGATCAAATAGACACACATACACACACAGCGGGTAAGCAAAATATTCAGACCTCCTTCAATTTTTCACTATGTATTGAGTTCAAGCTTTGTTTCAAAATATATTTAAACAAAACCATATTTTTTCTTATCAGTCTACACACATTACCTCGGCTCACAAGGACAGCCTAAACGAAATGATTGCACATTAATCAAAATGAAAAATTTAAATATCACATGAACTTAAGTATTTAGACCCTTTGCTGTCACGCTCATGTTGGCTCCATTAATTTATTTTGTTCAGCTTTGAGATGGTTCTACACCTAGACCCATCTTTGTTGAATTAAATGCATTGAACATAATTTGGAAGACACACACCTGTCCAAACAAGGCCTCACAGCTCATAGAGCATATAAGAGCAAAAATTTGATTCAAGAGGTTTCAACCTCAATGTTTTTGCACCATGAGTTACAAGGTCTTATTTAGACAGGTGTGTGCCTCCCAAATCATGTCAAATTTAATTCAACATAGCTGGACTCTGATGAAGGTACAGAACCATTGCAAAGCTGAACAAAAGAAATGGACGACACCTGAACGACTTACGTGAGTGTGACAAGTAAGCGATCCGGTCGTTTTGGGTAATGCTGCGTTCCAGGCAGGCTTTTGAAACCGTAAATTACAGCTTCAAGTCACAACTTACGACTTTGTAGCATTCCAGGCAACCCACTCGTGTTTTTCCGACCTGTTTTACCTGTGAAAGTGACTATAACGGCCACTCGTAACTTCTGACCCGTGAACTCGTACCAGATCGAACTGATACAACTTCACAGGTCGGAAAAACACGAGTTACGAGTTGCCTTGAACGCACCATAACGTCTTGTCAGCCGATGGAGTTAGCAGCCCCCGCCCTCGTCATGGATCTATTGGTTCTCGTCCCTACGTCACCACATTCACGCGCATCCCTTGGCTGCACACACAGCCCTTTATGCCGTTCTCTCTCCTCATTGGATAAACATTGTAGGATACGAGAAAAGTTTTCTCCTCGGCTCAGAGCAGAGCAGAGTGACTGACAGACCCGTGTTTCGGTCCAAACACTCTATGTAAGTGATTGCTGTCGGAAGATATAACTATTTAAGACTTATATTAACACACAAATATCGCTTACTTCTGCTTTAAGTTCATGTGATATTTCAATTTTCCTTTTTAATTAATTTGCAAACAAAAAATTATTTTTTTTTGGATTTCGACACAAGGCTTTAATTTACCATATAATAAAAAAAAATTGTGTATGTGTTGAACATGTTCATAAATCTTGTGGTAGTAAGGACAGAAACTCACGGATGTCACTATCCCTTGCACCGTCACCAGGTCCACGACATCTGAGTTGATCTCAGCAATGCCAATTTTGGTTGACACTGGGGTCAGGAGGGTGCGAGCTTGGTCCTCAAGTTCAGGGGCCACTTGTAAGGGGTTTAGGGCTCTGAATATTTTTGTGTCCTGGCGGGTGAGGAGGCACTGCCCGCCAAATCGGCTACAGCCATAGCCTTTGACAATATATGTTTGTCCTTCCTTAATTTGGTCGGCTAACTTTTCAAAAAAAATAAATTTCATGACCGACTGGCCATCGGTCACAGCTGCTGTACTGTTGTCATGGGAGGCCTGTGCATGGGCCGTGCCCTCACTGACCTCCCAGCTTGTGACCTTTCTTGTTTTTTTAATTTGGATAACCTTGACCGTAATTGGAGGGAAGTTTTCTGTAGGGTCAGCCTTCCTCTTCCGGATGTTCTGGAGTGACATTCTGAAAAAGAAGACAAAAAACGATATTAGGGCCACTGACTTTGGTTTCTATTAAATTTGGGCTACTATTCTGATTTGTTGATCTATCATTTGCTAATCTGGTGCTAACCTGGACAAATAAATTTGGAGTTGGATGAATAGGCTATTTATATGACAAAAGAAAAAACAGAGAGAGTTCACAACGAATCCTTAATTTACATAAGTATCGTTGTCCTGGGCAACACTGTATGGAACACTGACCGTTGCCGGCCAGTGTCAACTGCCAGCATTCTGTATCTGTCAGTTATCTGGATCGCCAGTTGACAATAAAGTAGTAGCCTAACAAGATTGTGCTTTAACCGTATCCTGTAGTTGACTGAGTGAGACAACAGCACAGGATTAAACATGCGCAAAACTAATTTGCGTCATTGCATAAAACCTGATGACTAACGCCTGTCAATCGCATTTTTCTCTCTCTTTTTTCCAGATTTTAAAGCCTCCAAAACAGGCGACATATGATAAAGATACACCCTAGAGCACAATTACAATTTGATTTACATATTTTGAATGACAAAGCAGCTCCCGCATTCAATCAAACAGGTACCGGTTCCGACCTGTTCAGCACCCACGGGATCGGCGCTCGTGGGGGTTCTGAAAGTGGTTCTAAAAGCTGACTAAAAGCTTCTGATGTAGACGAGTAGGCCTACAGTAAAAACTCTTCGGTAAATTGAGACATTAGACTTATCTTTCTGCTAATTGAAGTTATTACATACACATTTGATTCAACGACGCTTATGTCAGTAAAACAAGTTGCTGTGCCGCTTCTTAAAAAAGTGATTTGTGACGATTCATTGTTACCGGAGAATTCCGTTACAGTTGGCTACTAAGTGATAACGGGCAAACATATTGCGAAATTGTCACAGTTAAAACACCATATCCTCATCGTTCAGAAAACTTTAATTGAGTCTCAACATTTTTTTTTTAATGTCCGCAAAATTAATGACTGCTATTTAGCCTGCCAGTTCCGTTACAGTTACCGTTATGGGAAGAAATAATACCTAACGGTTAAATTCAATACTAACTGATAACGGTCGTTTGGCTAACGTTATTCTTCTCTGTTTTTCATTATGTGTAGCCTTCAAATAAACCTAATTCACGAAAATGCCACAGTTAAAACACCATATCCTCATCGTTCAGAAAACTTTAATTGAGTCTCAACATTTTTTTTTTAATGTCCGCAAA
>JAOPJL010034000.1:0-12122 GCA_027123545.1 Trisopterus esmarkii | reverse complement strand
TGTGTGTGTGTGTGTGTGTGTGTGTGTGTGTGTGTGTGTGTGTGTGTGTGTGTGTGTGCGTGTGCATGTGCGTGTGTATGAGCTGTCTTTGTATATTTGATTCACAATTTGTAATACATTGCCATGTAAAATGTGTAATGTTTTTTTCTAAAAGACAAACGAAAGCTTAAGCCTGATGCTAAAGTCCAGCGTTCTTTAGGCTGCTGATATGTAGCAGGTCTGAGAAGCTCCACACACCATGCCTGCATTTGGCTCTGTGCTCGCGGCGCATCTCTGTTGTGTGTACTGTCTTATGATTTATGCAGGATGTAGGCTCATGGCAAAAAAAGCACCAAAAGAATCCTATGATGAAAAAGCATTAACACTGGACACACACCGTGCGATGGAGTATGATTTCCATTACATGCAGTATGCACACATTTCAGCCCCACTCCTGCCCACAATGGTGCTCTGTGAGCCGACATACAGGCGGTTTAGACCCGTGCACCATGAACATTGTTTCATTAAACTCCAAGTGAGTCCCAGCATGCTTTGCCTTTGTAGGGCCCGGTAATCTGTGCAGAGCACCACATATCCATTCTTTAAACTGCCCTGGCCCGCCACACTGGCCCTGTGGGAGCCCATTCTTTGCAATAATTCCAAGAGCGCCAAAAAATATCACCTCAGCTCACATGTATTGCTCACCTGTAATTTGTTTTTCTTAACCTTTACTGTGTACCTTGGTCTCTGCAGTCGTTGCATTTGCTCAAATTTGTATTTTCTTTCCCCAAAGCCATAACTGATAACTATGAGGGTTGTTTCTCTCTTCATCAACTCGGTCTGCTGAGAACTGTTAGTAGCAAAATATCACTTTATCACTTTAAGTTTTAAGCAAAAATTTAAATTAATAAAAAGTCACATAGTTTATTTATTAGTCTCAAAACATATTTGATATTTTCTAGAAATCAGTCTTGACAATTTGTTTACTCGTTTAGTAACAGTTTGTTCCTGTTCAAAACAATTCATAATTGTATCTGCTCTGCAATGTGCATTCACTTGTGAAACTAAGACAATAATTCAGTTATACGGTTCAAAAGATGGCTGTAAATCTAATATTAAAGACAGCCTGTTCATTGTTGTTAGTGTACTTGAAAACAGGTTTTAGCAATGCTGTAATATAAGGAATTACAGTTACAAATCCATGGTTCAGGAGACCAAAGATCAGACAAAGATTAAATAACTAATAAAAAAGGAAAAATACAAATCAGTAGAAAGAAAGGAGGGGTGTGGGGATGTAGGGGTACCGGGGCTCACTGAAGACCCGCCAAGGGTCTGAAGACATTGCAATTATAGAAGCTATTGACTTGGTGCTTCCCAAGGTATGACCAATTGCAGTGGAATAATGACATCTCTATGTTGTTTCGTCCCAATCACAGAGAAGGCAATTTATTTTCTCTGACGGGAGGGGAGGATAGATGGAGGAGGAGGTGGAGGAGGGGGAGGAGAAGGATAAGAAAGGGGAAGGGGTGGGTGGGCTTTTTGCAAAAGGACATCTGCGAGATAATTTAGTATGTTTACATGCACAGCTTAATTTGGTTAAAGCCATAGCTCGACTACGCTCCGCTATTGGACAACTACAATTGTCCAGTTCTACATGTCATACCCCGGTGCGATAGGTGGCGCCTTACCCATTTCAACTAGTGGTAATAGAGCCACCGGTTGTTTACGTCCCCGCTCTTTACGTCACCAGTCTTTACTTGTTGTGGAATTACCCGAGAGTCTGAGAACTCGTTGCAGTCTGTAAGATTCATAATATCAGAGAATACCCCGTCAGTTCGGCCGCGGCGCAATGAATGAATACAGTGATTTTGAATGATACACTCCTTATAGGGGTAACTACATTGACACGACACTGGCTTCCTCCATCTTCTGCATCAGCTTTTTAAATAAATCTCCAACCCGAAGTGAGTTGACAGCTGTCTACTGAAGACATCTCTCTCCCGCCGGAGCAGCCCCTCCGCCACCCGTCTGTATACGGCATTCGCCGCCACGGCACAATGAATGAATAAAGATCGTAAACAGGTCGGGAGAAAAAACATTTATTTTGACAGATGTGCCCGAAGTTACTACTTTACAACCTTGTTAATGACCCACATTTAGGAAAGCATGTACTTTTAATTCAGCCTTGGGTGAAATCGAAGCGTAGTGTCTGTGTGCTTCCACCTTTACTGAATGTATGCCATGCGCGCTCCCGCGGCCGGGACACAGTTCTTATAGGGGGTAACTACATTCACCGGCTTCCTCCATGTTCTGCGCCACCTTTTGAAATAAATCGCCCTTTCTCAATCCCATTCCTTACATTCACGCTTAACTCGACTATGAATCGAATTATCTAGGTGTCTTATTTCGACTCTGAGTAACCCAATTAGATTCGATTTTAGCTCAACTAAGGTGTATACATGCATCTTAATAATCCAATCATAGTCGTACTAAGCCAATAATTTGACTTTCTTGAGTGTCATGTAAACGTACTGAATGAAACCAACAGAAAACGAGGTGGACAGGGAACTCAACGTAGAAGTAGTTTACAAACATGAAAAGTCATTGCCCAAATGTATGGACCTAGACCTTGTGTGACCTTTCTGCAACTGAAGCCGCGCCTTCCCCCCTCCTCCCCCACCAGGCCGGGGATAATACTATTTTACAAACCTAGCTCAGGCTAGTGAGAACCACATTTATTCAAACATCTTTATATATCTCTGTAAGATCTACATGTACTGCAGACTATCCCAACAAATGATTTTGCGCACCACCTGCATGATTCAGTGCAAACACATTCATTGCCTGAAGTTTATTTTATTTGTTTATTTTAAAGGGTATTTGCATGCGATTTGTCTAGTTATAAAAACACAATTGGTAGTGTGTGACAGATGAATATAAAATGTGGAGATCTGTGTTGTAATAGTTAAGAAGTCGAGGTGAGCTGAACTAGAAGGCTACACTAGAAAAATAAGGCAGTTTAGACAGACTTTGTGTTTCAGGACTAAAACTAACTAACTAAAAGCGGTAAAGTAATATTCTGTTTTGTTTGTAAGACCTTTTTAAGTCATTATTTTTATTATATAATCTCAACTTAATATATAGATTTTTAAAAAGTAGGTTACATGCAAATAAAAAAATGTAACACTTTTTTAGAAAATCTTTTGCTGAGCATTTCAATGCTGTGAGATCAGCCAAGTCAGCCGTGAAACTGGACAGGAACCAAGAGGAGCATTTGGCGCGATGATCATGTTTCCAGAATATAACAATACTTTCTCTGACAACTCAACGACAAATGGAATCTTGGGAAAGTGTGGAATTCCATCACCAGCGCTCAAACAACACATCCAAGGAATGTCAGGCATCGTTCTCCCTCCTTACCTGGTTGTTGGCCTTTCAGCCAACCTATGGATGATGTGGCTTATCAGTCAGGGAACAAACGGTTCATTGGCGGCTGAGCTTTTCCATCTAAATATGGCAATATGTGAGACACTTTTCCTGCTGGGGATTCCATTACAGTTATACTGCTTTTTTGGCCCTGCTGGTAGTGGCTCGGTTGTTCAAATCCTGAACATTGAACTTTGGGTTATATGGTACGGCCATCCCCTGTTCCAGTGTTGCATCTGTGTGGAGCGATACTTGGAAGAGAAGTAAGCCATCAAACAACAGGACAAGGGGATTTATAGACCACGAGTGTGAGTGCTGTGAAGCCTATATATATATATATATATATATAAATATAATATTATAAATTACTATTATAAATAGTCATAGTATAAATGAATATTATAAAAAATGGTAACAGTCGTTAAGAAAAACTCATACTGAGCATTTCAATTCTGGAAGATCAGCTGCACCGCCAACCTCCCCCGGAACCTGGATCTCACTATTTTTCAAACCCTAGCATGGCCCGGATTGTGAGAACCACATTTATGAAAATATTTCTTACAGATCTACATGTACTGCAGACTATCCCAACAAATATAGATACTACATTCAAATACTAAATTCAACCTCATATAAATATGAGGTTGAATGTAGTATTTGCATTTGATTTGTTTGGTTATCACAACACAATAGGTCATGTGTGACAAATGAATATAAATTGTGGGAAACTGTGTTCCATTAGTCAGAGGACAAGGTGAGCTGAACCAGAAGGCTGCATTAGAAACATAAGACAGTTTGGACATTTAGAATTTGTTTCAAGATAACTCAAAGCGGAAAGTCATATTCTGTTTTTGTTTGTTAGACCAAATTCAAGTCAGTCATTCCAATTATTATATGATCTTAAGACAACTTTTTGCTGAGCATTTCAGTGCTGGAAGATCAGCAAGTCAGCTGTGAAACTTTTCAGGACCCAAACAGAAGCACTTGGGGCAATGATCATGTTTCCAAAATATAACAATACCGTCTCTGTCTGTCTCCATCTCAATACAACGACAAATTCAATCTTTGGAGGGTATGGAATTATACCACCGGCGTTCACAACATTCGTCCAAGGAATGACAGGCACCTTTGCGCTTCCTTACATGGTCCTTTGCCTTCCAGCCAACCTATGGGTGATGTGGCTTATCACTCACGGAACAAAAGATTCATTGGCAGCTGAGCTTTTCCATCTAAATACGGCAATATGTGAGACCCTTTTCCTGGCAGGGACACCTTTACACTTATATTACTTCTTTGACCTTGCTGGTTGGGGCCTGGTTGTTCGTACCCTGGTTAATTCACTTTGGGTGTTAATAACCTTCGGCCGTCCCTTGTTCCAGTGCTCTATCTGTGTGGAGCGATACCTGGCTGTCATTCACCCTTTGACCTTCATCAGGTAACCAATAACATTATCTATTTCCAGTGAAGTTAGCCTGAAATGCTGAGGTTGTGTTTGATTGAATAACAAGCACATGCTGTGTTGTCTCATGTGATCTTTTACAGGTTCAAGCCCCTAAGATTCAGAGCGGTCTGCAGTGGTCTGATGTGGTTCGCCGTAATGGTCACCATGTCGAGCATTTGGACAGCTGATCTTGAAATGATGTTAATTATATCACTCTTGTTATATTTCATGACACTGTCTGTAATTGTGTTCTGTTGTTTGTCAGTTCTCTGGTCCCTGAAGCAGCCAGGGCCAGTAGAGACAGAGAGGACAGGGGGTAACACTGTGAAGAGAAGAGCCTTCAGCATGATTTCATTGAATCTGGGGATAATTTTGGTTACTTATTTGCCATTCATGGTCGTCTTGTCTTTGAATAGCCTATCTTTGGATATCTTTCTTTATCTGTATATTCCTACTTTGTATATGATACTGTTGGGTGGGATTGCTCAACCTTTGCTTTATCTGCATAAGGCTGGGAAACTGCCTAGGAAATGTTTTGTTACGGCAGTGAAACCAAAGTGAAACAAGGAAAATAGATACAGGAACTCGTAATAACAAGATGTTTTTCATCATTAGATAATTGTTCTCGTTATATTGAGATCTTTTCACATTATATTGAAATATTTTCTCCTTATAAGGAAATATTTACCTTAGATATTTTCCTGTGATATTGTAATCTTTTCTTGATATAGTTTTTTTCTTTGTACAGTATATTATTTTCTATCTGTAACATAATATGTAAATTACACCAAAATAAATAAGCTTAAATAAGCTTAAAATGACTTGGACATATCCATAGTCAATGCTGACTGGTATTGATTTCAATAATGTTATCAATAAAATCACATCCTGTAACTATAGTATTGAAATAAAAATACTGACCAGCCCATATTTATCTTTTTACATCAGAATACATTTACATTCAGTCTATTAAGTACAACATAAATATAATGGTAACAGATAATCAATAACTCACCCAAAATGCTTGAATGGCACGGATACTGCCTCAAACCTCCTTTTCAGACGAATGGAGTCGGGACCAACCATTGTTCGTGGGCCCAGCTCTGGAATCATCTATAACGAAGATAATTCAGTTTTTTTTACATCAAAAGTACTCAATGATTTGGGAGTCCCTAAACATGACAAATATAAAAACAAATTATGGAGTTTAAGACAAACCAAAAATGTTTCCAGGTTTTTAGATTTCCGAAGATTGAAAAAGTATTGATGGAAACTAAATACAATATTATAAAATATCTGGGATTGAGAACTTGTCCGAGATAAGTGCATGCTTATTTCAGTTTAAACATGATACTTTGTGTCCACTGGGTGTGACATCTGCTGGTGCATGCGGGAGACTAGTACAAGTACCCCACCCCAAGCCAACCTGAACCTCTGCAACTGAAGCCGCACTGCCACCACATTTATTCAAATATCTTTATGTATGTCTGATTGATCTCCACGTACTGCAGACTATCCCAACAAAGGATTGTGTGCACCATCTGCATGATTCAGTGCAGGCACAGTCATTGCCTGAAGTTGATTTTTATTTGTTTATTTAAATAGAGGTAAAATTTGCATGTGATTTGTCTAGTTATAACAACACAATTTTTCATGTGTGACAGTTGCGTACGAGGGTGTGTTCCAGATGCCTCGGACACCACCCGTCCGAGTTGCAACTGGGGAAATCTCCCAGCTTTCTTGCGGCAATTCACGGAGGAACGCCCCCTTTTGGTCTGTCCCGCTCGGAACTCTGAGTAGATCGAGTTCAGTGAAGCGTAAAGAGATTTATTTTCTTTGGATTTGTAACACGTTGGTCATTTTAATGTTGTGTAAGTAATGCATTGCACTGTCTTGCTGTGTGTGCAAATGTAATGGGAAAAATCAGTTTTCACTTTCTTTGTCTCTGTATTCTGCACCTATAGGCTGAATTTCTTGAACATCTTCAAGTACTGTTTAAGGGACCCACTAACAGCTATATAAAAACAGTCATAAAGTAGCATGGGATTTTTAACTAGCAACCCGGTACCACGTGATTTCATGCTCATGCTCACGAAAATGTATATATTGAATCGTGTCCCAGTGCACGATTGTCTGACTTTTTTCATGCAACATAGAAATGTAAACCCATGCATTTTGAATGGGAGCGTTACTCTGACTTTTTGGTAACACACAGAACGACATTTAAACCAATGCATTTTAATCATGAGATTTTTTTGACTTCAGAAGGGGAGGTTGGTGCGCAGTGCACCCTCTGGATACGTCAAAACAACAATCCAATTTTTCAGATTGCAGTAGACTTCCTACAATAACAGCTCTAAACATTTGACGTGCCTACGTTTTGGTCTATTCTTTTCGTCCACGTCACAAGACTGTCATGGTTTCTATGGTTTGACCACCCTAGTTGTCGTATATATATCCATATGCACTTGCTTACGACCTATGGGCATGACTTTAGTTCACAGTGTCAAAAGTGGTATCAAAATAGGTTTTATATTGCATGACAACATTGTCCAACTTCATGAAAACATTTTGCATTTAAACCTTTAAAAACAAGGAGAGAATGTTTCCATTTTTGCAAATTGCACAAATGAAAAAACATTTGCATCTTGAGGGAAAAAATATAGCATTGTGTAGGCAAAATGGCTTGAAACTTAGTTTTTCAGATATGTATTTTGGGTGAATTAGATGGGATTTATATATCTTAAGTCTACTAGTAATAAAGAAATAAACCAGTTTAGACAGTACACAGCACGTACACAGCATGAAATTACATCACAAATGCAATCAAATCATATGTTTATTTTCAAAGGAAATATCAGGTTACAGTTTGACAATGATTGCAAGGATTTAACAGGATGGGTAAAGGGTTCCTTTTCTTTGTGTGTTCAGTTGCACTCGTCCTCATTCCTTGAGATTTCCAGCCTCTATAGCTGCATCGACAGCACCACCGTCTCCCATTATGTGCAACAACACAGTCTCCCTTAATGTGCAACCCAAGTCACTGTGGGGTTAACCCCACACGACCCACACCTGCACAGAACCTCCTTGCGTCGTACGTCTCTTGCCTAGGTCTGCAAACGGATCTGACTGCATACATAGTTGGCTGCATACTCATGATGAATAGTAAATAAATAAAGTCAACTTTGATTTGTATGTATTAAAATATAATTTGATGAGATGCAAGGGTGCCGAGTAAGCAGGTAGACAGACTGCTACTCAATCGTTTGGAAAAATGATGACATTTTGAAAATGATGATTCAGATGACAGATTTTATTACATTTACATTATGACTATATTGCTAACATTTTCTATGGCTAAACAGTTGTAAACCCTGTGTGCTGTACAATTGTATTTATTTGAACTAAACAAAAGTAAAAATACATTGACATAGGCAGAACTTAAAACTATAGCCCCACAATAATATGTCAAATGATTCCATCTGAAATGGGGCCCTTAGGATTTAAACCTCTGCTATGTAACATTTCTACTGCTACTACATTAAAAAAACGTCCAATGTTTTTCTTTGGAAAACGTTCTAACAATCAGTCAATCCATCCATTCAGTTGCCTTGGTTTCCTTAGCAAATAGCGTGAGTTGTGAAGTCATTAAGAAGCATCAACATTTTCAGCTGACATTAATGGTCATGTGAAAATCGGATATAGCTACTCTGTAGCTTCACCTCAAGCCACTAGGGGCTGCTAAGGGGAAAATGTACATAGTGCAGGTTTAAAGGGACAAAAGTAGTTACAGTTTCTGGATGGATTTGAAAATGTAATGGCAGGAGCCTACACCATATTGGCAGCCTGAGAGAACCTCTGCAGTCGGTTAGCTGCAGTTACTACGTAGAAATGTTTCTAGAAAGAAAAGAGAAATGTTGTTGACTTGAGTTTACTGTGATACTTCATATTACTGTGCATACTGTGCGTGTGGGTGTCCGTACCTTCCATTGGCGCTGAGCAGCCAGATAGCGCTGCAGTTTGATCTGAGACTTCAATGTTACTTGTTGATGTTTGGCTTTCTCCTCAAGCTTATTCAACCACCTGTGTTTCGTGCACCCAGAAGCACTCAGTCGTCCACTGTCACACAAAAAAGTAAATAACTGCCAAGCTCACAATTGTGATAAAGATGTTATTTTTGGAAAATTGCAAAACATGCCTTTGTGCCTGACCCTTTTTGATTGACAAGCCTTAGCACAAATCAGGCCTGGGTCTATATACTTACGTTACCTTTTGGTTGGGATGAGAAGTTCGGATATAAAGTCTTTGGCCTCACTAGTGACATTTTCAAAGCCTTCACTGTCGAATTCCCATTGGCCCAGGAGGATGTTGTTCATGGTCTCGGCGTCATTGTCTCCCAAGAAAGGAGACAGACCACTCAGACTAGAAAGCAACCGAAAACCATTAGACGTTCTGTCTCTGTGCGTACATGTTATTTGTGTTCTTTTTTGTATTTAAACAACCAAAAAATTAAGACTTTGGATGCAAAAACAGTAGCTAGTGGCTGCTGACTGCTCTGTGATTATAGTTTGTTACTGAGGGAAATGTGAGGGAGTTTATAATATATATATATATAAATGAGGCATGTATCTGACGCGTTAACATGGTGACCGACATGGTGTTGCATTTCACAGGTAAAATGGGACGAGCCTGATTTATGGACAGCATTCAATGGAGCATTGTCCGCCATCAAATGTCAGTGAGATATTCCCCGTTTAACATGTAGCTTTACAGTTGAAGTTCTCACAGGATATCTAATGTTGTGCTCGTGTACAAAAGGGAGTCTAGGGGCAGGGGCGTAAACTCTATCCGTCAACATTCACAGGAATTTGTCAAGAAAGTTAATGTGTTTAAAGATCCCATGACATGCCACCAGGTGTGGTGTGATTATCCGTTTTGAAAATCTGCCTCTTCTGACATCACAAGTGGGCATGTCCATCTAGATGTGTGCTGGATAGATCAGTCTACCAGCCTAGTGGACTGAAGCAAACGTTGCTCATCTATCCGTTAAACATCTTAGGTGGACACGCCCACCTATGATGTCAGAAGAGGCAGATTTTGAAAACGTGGTATAACGTGTCACCTTTAACAAGTAGCGTTAGCAACTACAGTTGAAGTTCTCTCAGGATATCTAATGTTGTGCTTGTGTAGAAAAGGGAGGGTAGGGGCAGGGGCGTTCACTGTATCTGTCCACATTCACAGGAACTGTTTGTGACGTTAATGTGTTCAAAGGTGTATATTTGTGTGTCTTGTGTTCCGGCACTTACAGCATATACACAATCACGCCAACGCTCCACATGTCAGTGGGAAAGGAGACAAAGTCGTAGTTGACCACCTCAGGGGCCAGGAACTCAGGGGTACCAAAATTCACCTTTAGCTTCTCGCGTGGGCGGAACCTTGGATATGTACAGGAAGGGACATCATCCCAAATAAACAATACTATTAGTTTCAATCTTTAAGACATTTTAAAAAGAGACTTGATTCATAATTTTTTTGTCTGTCAGGGATGTCCAGCTTTAAGGCTTGATGAAACATTTTGAAAGTTTTCTCACATGTAGGGTTAGCACACTGAACTAGTTAATCTGAAATGTTTCCAAAGTGTAGGCTAACAAAAGTGTAAGTGGGTTGATGATTCAAAACCAAAGACGAAAAATGTATCCTTTATTAGGTCACACATTTTTTTCGTGTGTTTACCCTATTTTCATTCATTAAATAATTGCCCCCTAGATGTGACATAATTTTTCAAAATAGTTTTTGCCTTGTTAAGCTAAGCCTGTTAGGATGCAGGTCTATACGTACTTCCGGGCCAGCCCAAAGTCAATGATCTTGATCTGATTGCCTGTAGCACTCACACAAAGAATGTTCTCTGGCTATGATAGGAGAGATAAATCACATAGACACAAATCACACACATTTAACCATTGTGAGCATCATCACACACCTTGGAATTTGATCTTTTCAAATCACATTTGGCCACTTTAGTATCTCATTCTAGAGCTGACATATGTCTAATTCTAGCCAGACACAAGTTTAACCACTGCAGGGCATGGGGCTTATGTACGTATTGTACATATTGTAATGTATTACATTTGAATCAAAAGATAAGTACAAACATTTCTGTCTGACACAGTAACATCAAACAGGGTCACAAATCAAAGCAACACCTTCTTTATGTACTGCAAGAATAAAACTTATTTTTGTACTGCAATATTCATAATAGGTAGACAATTCTCCAGCCACAGACTGGGCAGTGGGGCCTAATTTTAATTAATTGGGCATTAAGTTAATGAAAGTTATAAATGTGAAGTATCATTTGCCACCACTACCTTACATCATCGTTGCTCAATAACCAAGGCAACATGAAGAATTTTGCATACAGCTGAAATGGGATCCTGTTTTGCATGTTTATGATCTCAATGGGTTTTTACCTTGAGATCAAGGTGTAGGATGTACTGCTGGTGTAGGTACTGCACCCCTTCACATATCTGCTTGGTAAACACGATGGCGTCCAACTCTGTGAGCTTGTAGTTCTCATCCACGATGCGGTCAAACAGCTCCCCGCCTTCCACGCTAAAAGACAAATGTAGTTCTATTCAGGTCATGATGATTCAGGTCACTTGAATAAACCCAGCAAACACATCCATTTCCGACTGAGGAGGCTTTAAACCATGCAGGCTGACTCACTACTCCATGATCAATATCAGGTTTGTCCGTGTTTCGAAGGCATCGTAGAGCTGAATCAGGTTCACATGGTTCAGCTGGTTCATCACCCCAATCTCATTCTTCACCTCATCCTGTGACAGTAAATGGAAGACAGTCCAGTACACAGAAAGAGAGGGGTACATTACATCCAAGGTGCATTCTTTCTTATCGATTGTAATTAAGTTATGATTGTGAACTGCACAAGAAAGGGTTTGAGGGTGTGTGAATGCAGTGAGGATCAAAAGACATCTAAACAATTGAGCACAAATGGAAACTACTCTCTTTATGCCTACCTATCGTGACTAGAAGATGGACGCATTTACAAGATTTCCTCATCCTTTGACTAACAGGCTCCTTTTAACAGCTTCATTATAAGTTAGAAGTCAATTGTATTCACTGATGAATTCTTTATCCGGCTGGAGCCTTGCCAGTGAGACTCTGAGTGGCGGCGGCGGGACTGTTAGAGCAGGGGGTAGCTCGAAAGGTAGTGGGGGGGTCGGGGGGGGGGGGGGGGGGGGGGGGGGGGGGGGGGGGG